>BLKR01004489.1:0-106998 GCA_011170035.1 Teleogryllus occipitalis | reverse complement strand
AAAAATAAATGGCTACTTCCGACCCTGAAATAGGGCTGCATTTTCTACCAAGCGGTGATTGATGTAAGCTAAAGATAAAACTAATTCCTCATAAAAAAAATTTACTGATAAGTTATTGCTTATTATTGCCTTCGATACGCACCACAATATACACTGCACGACTTACCTGGATCGAAAGGATGGTGGCTACGAGGAAAAAATGAAAACAGTTGAATGATACCAAATGTTCTCTTATGGAGTGAATTATGAGAGATAATTATGAAAAGGAATTATGAGAGAGAACTGTGAAAAGACAAACCTAGTGAAGCCATCATCTAGTTAATTAGTAAATAAGTAAAACTGAATCAATAAAATAAGTAAAAACTAAAATTATGTATGTACCACGGGCGTTAACTGGTTCTAAAGACCTCCGGCGACAAAACCTAGGGCTAAAGCCTCTCACAATTAGACGTTTTGTTGCCGCTCGATCATTACAACCCATTTAACGCCCTTGGTGCATAAATAACTATTAGACTGGTTTACTTAACATCTCGATTACTATTTGGTAACAAAAATATTCCAGAAAAGCGACGAATTACTTCGCCATCGAACCAAACTACCAATACTTCCATCTTCAGCCAAACACGTTCAGAAGCAACGATCAAGAAGCAAGCACCAACATCCCATCGACCTTTAAGGGCGGCCCACACCGGCTCTTACCGTCTATCACCAGGCACGATTCCCTTCGGCCGTTACGGGCGCAGGCGTACGGCCCCGAAGGCTCACGGAAACTCACGGAGGCGGCCGAGCAGTCGCAATTCCGGAAGGCGGTATACGATGGCCATTGAGCAACTTCGATTGCCTGCCTCTTCGGAGACCAGAACTTCCACGCACCACCAGTACACCTCCACCGCCAGCTGAATTGCCCCCAGGGCTACAGCCGGCCATGAAACTCACGGGAAACGTTTGCGGGCGACGGCAAACAATAACGATTTCGTGGGCTTTTAAGCGATGCCTATTTTTTCTTTCTCTCCATTCTGCTTTTCTGCTTTGGCGATTTGAATCTTTGATTTGATTATTTTGTTTTCGAGCACGCAAATTGCTAAGGTAATTACTCCCGAAAAGGTAGTGTATGTTATATCCCGAAAGATTTATGTGATACTCCCCCCGTTTGAACCTGAGACTCGACACCGATCTATTTTTTTTTTACTTTGTTATTTTTTATTTTAAGTAAAAAAAACAGTTTTAAACTATGTGTGACGTACTATGCGGTGAAGTGAATTCTGTGCACGTTTTCAAAATTCTGTGATCCTATTCCTAAGCCATGTACTAGTTGAATTTTAAATACAGAAAAAAAGACCGTTTTTGCAAGGATGTTAACAAAGGTATTCGCTCCGATGTAATAAAATATATTTTCAAGGGTAAATCAACAATAAATTTGGGCTCGTTAAGGAATAATACTTCCTGCCCCCAGAACATGGAGAACGATAATTTGAATAACTACATTTCCCAATGAATTCTGGAAAATGTGCACAGATAATGAAGTTACATTTATATCCAGAAGCAAAGCAGGGGTCGTCTCAGAATTTGCGCAAAGGATCAGGGAAACTAGACGAAAAACCTGATCGAGATCTACACGTCGCTTTGCGGAGTTTTCCCCTCTAGGTGTCACCTCACTGACAAGCTATAATCTCCTGTATGTCTGAAAGTACAGTGGCTGAAGTGTAAGTGTTCAAAAATATTTGGAGATGACCGCAGTGGGAAGAGGGGAAATAATCTGGCTACCTAAATCTAAATTTGCGACTTTGAAGGAGATTGAAGATTCACCCCAAAGAATTTCAAACGGTGGTAATCTTCAGAGTACCATGTTACGCTTGTGGCATGAAAAAGATCCTTGCCTAATGGCCAAACCCGTACCAACAAATAAAAAAAAATACAGTCCGCGAAAGGGCTGCAGAAGTTTTGATATCTCGGAATTTTAAACAAAATCAATTTATTTGCAAACTATATTTCTCAGAGATGTTAAAGAAGTAAACGCATCCCCTTATGTTTATTGATAAACTACCCTATACGAAATATGTTTAGAGCTACTTGTAGGCGCATCACATCATGTTCCATCGACGTCAGTGTCAACTGACGATATAAGCAGCAAAAATCCAAGATAACGGCCGTAATTTAACATTTAACATTTCACAACGAAAGGCTAATTCGTGAATTGTTGAAAACTGTACACCGACAAAAAAATCAACCCAGTTTTGTGCCCACCCCACCCCCCAATTACAGACACGCCGACCTTCATGGCCGATATTTCCAAGTGCGTGGGCACACTCAGCCCTTCGGTCTCATAAGTGTCGGGTTCGAATCTCGCCCTGACATTGGATATTTATCCCTTGCCTTTCGTGTGTGTGTGTGTGTGTGTGTGTGTGTGTGTGTGTGTGTGTGTGTGTGTGTGTGTGTGTGTGTGTGTGCGCGCGCGCGCGGTGTGTCGTAAAGAACCTCGTGTTCTGAAGACTAGAGATAGCAGCAGCCTTCAAGCCTATTTGTATTCAGAAAATGGTTAAAAAACACACCCAATCTGGAGACAGACTATCGGCTGAACAAAAATCCCTAACAACAAAACATTAGGTCAGCAAACAATCGTCCTAAAATTACAGAAAACAAAAATAATTAAACATCATTTTTTAACTAAATTTATTTTTCTTGGCGAATTACCACAAACTGACGAGTCCTATAAATCTACTCTAGTCTACGCCATGTATTCCCAGTCGACTTACGTTTGGGCCTATAGTTTCACAAACAAATATCGGAACCCAGCATCAGTATTTCGCGCGACGTCCCCCAAAGGGCACCACTGTAACAACACCGCCGGCGACGCAATGGAATTACAACGCAGCCAACATCTGCATTCGAAAAAGTCAGCGCGGCAGTTGAATGTTAATATATTTAGTATGAAACTATCGGAACGGTGGCTGCACTTCTAATTAGTTGGTCAAAATGTAGAAAATACTGACGCAGAAAATAGTTTAGCACAAAATATAAAACGCCTATATCAAGTAAGAGAACGAAAAATAAGCAAGAGTAAAGCGTTCAGAGTGAAGCGTTCGGATTGAATCGGTCAAAGTTAATCGTTAAGAGTTGAATCGGTCTGAGTGAAACGGCCAGAACATAGATGTGACGTTACCAAACTATTCTGCCTGCAACAAGAGAAGCCAGTCCGCCATATTGGTGGGTCCAAAATACGTCTGTCAAACCATTACCTTCTGTCACAACATGCCCAACAATACGTCATTACCTCTCTTCGGTGTGGTGGAAAAGCTGGAAAATTTGATGGAACTGCGAATTCCCGCAAACGAACTCACACGAAAAAGACGTCCTATCAAAATTGTGTTCTTGGAAATAAGCTGAACTTAACCTGCTGTACTTGCACGTCTGCCAATTGTTTCTTTGCACAGCTCTAATCCGCAATGCTCTCTGCTTCGGATCTGCAGGAAATATTTAAGAAATATTTCACGAAAATTCACGAATAACTTACACAGTTACTGAATGTTCCGAATTACATGGAGTAGCCACTTACTTGAAAGTAATTTCCGGTTTTCTCGTGCGGTTTGTACAGCCATTAGCCACATAAGAAACAATAAAGAACTCAGGTCAGAGTGAATCGGCCAGAGTGAGTCGGTCAGTGTGAATCAGAGTGAGTCGGTCAGTATGAATTAGAGTGAGTCGGTCAGAATGAGTCAGTCAGTGAATTGGTCCCAATGAATCGGTCAGAGTGAGTCGGTCCCAATGAATCGGTCAGAGTTAGTCGGTCACAATGAATTGGTCAGAGTGAGTCGGTCACAATGAGTCGGTCAGTGAGTCGGTCACAATGAATCGGTCAGTGAGTCGGCACAATTAATTGGTCAGAGTGAATTGGTCACAATGAATCGGTCCGAGTGAACGGGCCGGACCAAAAAGATCCTCGATTCAAAAACAGAAAAAAAGAATAAAACAGAAATAAGGAAGAAAGAAGAGAAAAGAGAATGAAACTGACGAGGGGAAAGAACGAAAGACAAGCGGCGAAATGCACTTTTCATTCTGCCAAGCAGAGAAATCAAACTTTTGCCCTCCGAGAGGGTGGCGGTGGCCCACAGCGCTTCCCGACGCAAAGTCTGTGGCGGCGCGGCGGTGGAGTCCGTGTTCGGCGCGCCGCGGCCGCGAGGGAGCCATCGGCCGAGTTGGACACGGCCACGCACGCACACGCACACGCACGCACTCGCACGCACGCGCGCACGCCCCTCGTCGACGAGTCGTCGGCCGCACGACCCACTCGGCGAGGATTCACCGGCGAGGTGAGGTGGCTCAGGGCATCAAATGATGTCACTGCAGTGCCTGTGACCGGGAGCTCCGAAGGTTACACTCCCCCTCGGTGGCAGCATTTTCGACACTAACTTGTCAACTAGGTCGAATTCAGTCGCTGTCTGGAGGAGAATTCTCGCGGCCAGCTGCTTTTTGATTGATTGATTTTTGTGTTTCCGGGCACGTCAACTGCTTTGGTCATTAGTCCCGTTAGTGTAGTGGACGTTTTTTCTCGGGAGATGGCGGTGATCTTCCCCCGCTGGATGGCGAGATTCGGCGCCGACCTACCGTCGGCTAGTGGGTTTTCCCCCTAACCAGGAGTCTCCCACCAGCTGGGCACCGCCCCAGCCGGGAGAAGCTCTAAGTTCCCGACCGATCTCCCGGAACATGTGGTAGTGTAGTACATGTTAGTGTAAGTGCATGTGTGTAAGGGGAGAGGATAGGACAAGAGGAAGGAAAGATCGCGCGCGGGCCCGTTTGTTAGGGTACTGCTCCCGCATTCGCCTGGTGTTAATAAGAGAAACCACGAAAAACTACCGATCAGAGCAGCCGGCCGGTAGAATTCTCCTCCAGACAGCGACTGAATTCGACCTACCTGAAAAGCTAGTGTCGAAATTCCTGCCGCCGTCGGGACTGAAACCTAGGACCTCCCGGTCAGAGGCGCTGCAATAACATCAGTTGATGCTCTGAGCTACCGCTCCCGGTCCCCAGTTGGAGATAACCTCCTGAGCCGAAAGAGCAAGTGAGATCCGAATCTGACCATTCGGCAGGCGCCATTCTCCGCCAACTCCCGCGATAAAAACATGCACTACAGTTACGGCACTAATGACCTTATCAGTTGATGCGCCCGGAATTTCTAATCAGTCAATCAACCAAGGCAAGCACAAGCAGAGATAGGGGCAGAGAAGACGAGGCGGGTGGCAGGCCCCGGGGACAGGAGGTGGCAAGAGCAGTAGGAACGGTGGGTCCCACGTTCTTGACTGGGGCAGCACAGAAATAGAGGCGAAGATGGCAGGGCGATGAGGCCGGCAGGGGGGTGGCAGGAAGTGCAGGTGGGAGAGTCGAGACGATGGAGTGAGCAGAATGCAGTGGCACGAAATGGAATGAGTTGTGGGGACGAGACTCGGGGGCGTGTGGTTGCAAAGTGGCAGGGGAGACGGAGCGGAGGGAGGTGCAAGCGCCCAGATAGAGGCGGCAGAAGTAGATGATGTCTGGGTGGCAAGAGCTATGAGAGTCGCGGGCAGGCAAGATCGTCAGTGGCGGCGACAGTGTAACGGTTAGCGTATCGAACTGTCATGCCCAAGTTTGCGAGTTCATACCCGATCGAAGCCGTGGATTTTTAAGGGAAAAAATCCTTCGTACGTCTTTCTTCGGAGGGGAAGTAAAGCCGTCTGTCCCATGTTAGTAGATTTACTGCATATAAAATATCCTTAAGCCTAAATGAAGCCTCTGAGCTAAATTCAAATTGCCTGTTTCGTCCAAGTAAAGTAAACTTCCTTTCTCCACTAGTTGGTGAAAGGAGCGTAGCGACATTTGCGTGGTCAGACGGAAGAGCAGCCCACATTGTCTGAGTCTCGCCACGTAAAATAAGGCATCAATTCAATTCAGTGACGACGGAGTGAGGAAGGGGCGGTTGGACCGGTGGATAGTGTCCGAAGGGAGGGAAGATGCGATGCAATCAACGTCACGAGTAGAGTGAGATATGCAGCCTCCACTGATGTTTCCGGGAGCGTAAACTAAATTTGATCACCAAACCCATGAGAGTAGTCGATCTATGGAGGTGACAGAGTTACTCCCCCTCTGGAAAGTCAGATGCGGCACCGACCTTTACGTCAGCTGACGGGATTTTTCCCCACCAGGTACCTCCGCCAGCGGGTCACCGCCCTAGCTGAAACAAACTACAAACTTCTGACATGTGAGGGACGTGCTAGTGAGTACGGAAAGGATTTTAAGGTGCAAATTACGGTTGTAAAATGGAGGGGAAAGGTTCTAATAATTCGTACAAAAAGGTGCAAAAAAAAGGTGCTACTGAAACAAGTGTATTAAGGTTAAAATCAGTTACATGAACTCAGTTTCTGGAACATTTCGTATCATTTTGCACCAATTTTTTCTTCTTTATGGAGTCCGTAAGAGGTGATTCACTTCCACCTATTCACTCCCCTCCAAATCCAGAAAGGGCAGCACAAGCGCTGCCAGTGCTCTTTTAGTAGTATTGACGGCGACACGATGGCGGGGGTAAACATTTTCCTCAGGTCAAAGGCAAGTGGATTTCTGCACATCTATTTAAATCGTCAAATCTTGATTTGACTGCCAGGGCAGCACTTTAAATTAAGCGGAAAAGGTTTAAACTGCTGCAGGAACGCTGATAAAATTTAAATTTGACTTCACAGCTGCAGATAGACCATTGATGCTGGGATATAAATTACAGATGGTTTAGTAAATAATATTTTAATATTTATTTAATATTGTTGAATTCTCATTAAATGAGATTTTAAAAAAGTTCAAGAGGAGAAAAAATAAATGTTTCTGACCAATCATTAAAAACTCAGAAAAGAGTGGAGAAAAAGCGGCTGAAGCATTAAAAAAAAGGGAAAAAGTGACTTAATGTAGTAATTTCACGAAAAGAGGACAAATTGTGTTCACTTCGCTTCTTTCATCCCCCCAAATACAAATATTAAACTATCCTTACAAAGAAAGCTATATTTTGGTAAAAGCTCTATTGAAAAAAGCTACATTTTGGTAATTTTTATAAAAGGTGCTGCACCTTAAAATCCTTTCCTACTAATGAGGGTATGTAAGGGGAAAACATAGAGAAGGGAAAATTGATTGCGGTCCATTTGTTAGGTGACTCGGAGAAACTACGTAAAACCCGACCTGAGAAGCCGATCGCTAAAATTCTCCTCCAAACTTATCTAATGGAAAAAATCCGTCACCTTCAAGACTCAAAACCCTCGGACTTCCCGGCCCGCAACGCTGCATCGACAACGGCTGTTGCCACGGAGCCATCCCGGCCGGTGCAGTGTTGGTCACTGCGAGGATGGAGTGTGGTCTCGCGAATGTGACCCTTGGGGGCGAGGGAAAAGGGCGTTTTATGGGCGAAAATGGCTCTCCACGGGGTCTTTATTTCCCGACCGCGATAAAGAAATGATTCTTCATCAAATGTGTCAGAGATTGGTGCAACGTGAGGTGGAGAGAGATAAGGAGACATTTAGAAGTTCGTGACCAGATTAGAACCTTTAGTTGGTGTATATTTGTGCATTTAAATTAGAGATTTCTCAAATAAATCATAATATAAAGTTTCGCCTCTTGTAAAATATAAACTTTATAAAAATTTACAGCACATTTCCCTCCCAGTCAGAATTCGGATGTTTTTCTCGCTCTAGTCTATTCGTTATCCCCTTCTCGCTCCCGTCCCTTCTAGCCACGCTGTTATTACGTTCTCGCTTCAATCTCGCTTTCTCTAGCCTATCTGGATCCCACTGCTTGCTTCATGATTTCTGCATTGCCTTACTCTCCTTATTTCTGCTTAATGATTTCAAGACAAATGAGAATGAGGAAAGAAGAAAAATTAGAATGAAAAAATTAGAAAGAGAAGAAGACAAATGGAAATGAGAAAAAAATCTGATCGAGAACGAAAATCAAAAAGAGAAGAAAAATAATGAGAAGAAAAGAAGAGCCATTAATTTCAGGCTAATTCAAACTACCTGTAACTGCTTTACAATGAAGCGAACACTCCGGAGTCTGATGGTGAAAGAGCAATATTTTTAACATAGCAGATTATTCCGCGTCCATTATTCTTGAGGTTTTAATTCTGTGTTGTGTTTGTTGCGGAAGTAATGGTTATGCAAACATGCAATTATGACATAAATTTGAAATAAAATATTTACTAGCAGGCAACACTGGTAATTTGGAAATGAGCGCCACAGAACATGATCCCCAACAGATACGGAAAATAGCGAGCGTTTATTTTACATAAATGTTTAAACAATTCAAAGTTATGTAAAATGGCATTTTATTCGAAAAGTATTGCTAACAACTCTAATTACATAATTCGATTCATTCAGTTCAGTCATTTACTTTTATTTTCTAGAATTCTGAATATTGTTCACAAATTCTTAAAATTATGAAACGGACAAACGTGAACTTGTAATAGGCCTACTCGTTAAGCGGAGAAGAAGGATGAGGCAATTCGTCAAAAGGCTTTTGAGTTAGTCGGTAGAAGTGATGACACATTGGCAACGCCAGGACGATGGCAGAAGCAGGCGAGAGAAAAGTAGGGCATGTGTTGTACAGAAGCAGAGGAATATGGTGTATAAAAAAAGGGTGACTTGTGACCTCAGGAATGAGATGAAATGCATAATGGGAAAGAGAATATGACAAATGAAGGAGAGACTGAATATCTAGTAACAAGAGAAGAATCCGATTCGGAATGTAGAAAATGGCAGTGGAAGAATTTACGTAACGGCAGGGACGATAGCAACGCCATTGACGTACGAGTATTTGTGATGGTACAGATGCAGATATACTACTGTAATACAATCGGTGTTATTTCCTAAGGCTACTACCATTTCCAGCGGTCCCAGGTCCTCGAAACACGACGCAAAAAAGCGACACGGTCTAAAGACAGACATTAATGAACACCCTACCGGTCGTAAAATTCCCTAAAGACCGTGAGTTATTTTAGCGCGTTATCAGGTTTAGGCCAAAGCAAGGCGGGATTAATATTTTTTCATGATTTTGATCCACTGTATAGACACCACGCAACGGAAGAAACGAAAAAGCATTCTTAACGACCGGTGTCCGTTGACAAATTTAAAAGTCTGCTGTATGCTATGAACAAGCGAAACAAATGAGTTGTTACTAAAGATGGCACATGAGTACTCATATTCAAAGAAATGTACTTTTCATTTTCATGAACTTTTCTTATAAGAAGGTAGTGATTTGAAAAATACTGAACACACTGTCGATATTACTCTACATCGGCTTAACGACGTTAATAGAGTTTGTGCACGCCATAGCGGACAGAAGTATCGATCTTCTGCGCAGCGCAGATGCAGGAAAGTAATGCGATACTTTAACTGCACATGAACAGATATTCGATAATACTTTAACGTTCGAAGGTGCACAAATTCCCTAATAACTAAAAGGACTCCTAAACGAGGCGAAAATATGGGATTTCCTTACGTTATTTAACAGATGAACTTGAAAACAAAATAAATTTGAAAATGTACTCTAACCTATACAAAGAAATATAGCATTGACGTATTGTGACACATTTATAAAAAATAAAACATTGAATAAAACCTACAAGAGCTTCTATTTTAGCGTAGGCCCTAAGAACGTGTTTACTTCAATGTAATACTCCCCCTACACCAGGACAAAGATTAGCTGGCAAGATATCCTCCGATACGCACTTCTTTACCTTCTTTCCTTCCCTATTCATTTCTTCACGCAACCTGCAATGCTTCCAAAAACATCGGTCTGGTTGATGACGTTTGGTTTTTACACTCTATAGAAAGTTTATTTGATTTAGCATTTCTTTGACGGCCTGGGTGTCAGCCAGTCGGAGCCATATACAAAACACAAGTCTGTCTTCGTCGCCCCATCATCGCCACTGCAAACAGCATTTGTGTCGTGACAGCAGCTGCGATTAGCAGTAACGATCTAGACGAACAGCAAACGACGTGTGGAAGTTTCCGGCAGCGGCGGCGCGAAGGCGGAGGCAGTGAAGGAAGTGGAGGTGGAGGCGACAATATGTTATCGTCTGCACCCTTGCTTAGCTCTCCGCCACAGACACCGAGGCGGAGCGGAAGCTAGAAACGGAGGCTGAGCGATGGAAAGGGTGGAGGCGGGAACAGAGGCGACGGCAAAAGCGAAAGGGAAAGGAGGTGGAGCGAAAGAAGACAGGTACATGGATAGATTGAATGATTAATTAATTAATTAATTAATTAGTGTTTCCGGGCGCAGGTTGTTAGTCCCATAAGTGTAGTGCATGCTTTTTTAGAATCGTGGAAGGATGCGCGGGCGGATGAGGAAAGGTGTTCGCGAGATGGAGGGAGCGGAGGTGGTGGCTGCTGTGGGAGACACGGGGACGATGGCAGAGGCAGGGACGGAGATGGTGGCGGTGGCAGCGTCGAAGGCGGGGTGGTGGACGAGGAGGTGGAGGCGGCGACGGGGGTGATAGCAGAAGAGGTAGAGGTACGATGACAGTGGCGGGGAGGGAGGTGGAGGTGGTGGTTGCAGAGGTTTCAACGTGGAAGGCGGGGTTCTCGGCAGGGAGGGGGCGGTGACGATGGCGGAGGCGGCGAAGGCATCAGCGGGCGGAGGCACTGGAGGAGGCGGAGGGGAAGAAGGCAGGGTCGTGGAAGGAGGCGGGGCGGGTAAGAAAAAAATCTCGTGATGGAACGGGAGGAGGGGGTGGCTGGGACGGAACAGAAGGTGGCAGAGGCGGGGACGGATATGGAGGCGGTGGCTACAACATCGAAGGCGGGGTCGTGGGCCGTAAATGGGCGGTGGCGATGACGGAGAATGCATCGGCATCAGCGGTGCAAGAAACTGGAGGAGGAGGAGGAGACGGCAGGGTCTTGGAAGGAGGCGGGGGCGAGAGAGAAAAGACGCTCGCGATGCAGGGAGCGGAGACGGCGGCGGGGTGGGAGAGAAAATGCGGACGGTGGAATCGACGGTTTGGAGGCGGATTTGCTGTAGGAGGAACAGAGTCAAAGCTGGTAGGCAGGGAAAGAGTGAAGGCGTCAGTGGCGGTGGCTGGGATGGGAGAGAAGGTGGTGACAATGGCAGTGGCGGGGATGGAGGTGGAGACAGCCACAGCGAAGGCGAAGTCATGGGCAGGGAGAGGGTAGCGTCACTGGCAGGAGTGCAGATGGAGGGGATTGGTGGCGATGACAGTGACGGGGTGGGAAGTGGAGACAATCGCAGCGACGAAGGCGAAGTCGTGGGCAGGGAGGGGGTGGAGCCACTGGAAGGGATGCGGGTGGGAGAGTTGGTGGCGATGGCAGTTGCGCGTTCGGAGGTGAAGGCACTCGCTGCAGCAACGAAGGCGCGGGCGGGGACGGAGTGGAGGCGGCAACAGCAGAGGGAGCATCGGAATGGGCGGGCCGAGGGCACTGGACGAGGCAGCAGCGGCGGCGGCGGCTGGTGGTGCCGACAGAAGCCGCATTGAGCGTCGCGAGTGGTCCCGAATGGGCGCGGAGGCGGCGGCGGCGGCGGCTTCAAATCTGTCGGCGGCCCACTGACACGCGCTCATTTGTTTGAGCAACGGCCGCCGGCGCGCGGCGTCAGAACGCGCCGCCCTCCGCCGCCGGCACTTGTCGCGTGTGACGTCACCCGGCGATGAGCCCCTTCCGGGCGAGCGCGCGCCGCCTTCGCTCGGCCTTTCGCTGCACTTGGGCTATCAGTCGCCTGACAATGCTGGTACATACGGCGTGATGACAGATTGATCGATTACTCATTCCGGGCGCGTCAACTACTATGGTCATTAGCCCCATACGTGTAGTGCTTGTTTTATCATCGGGAGGTGGCGATGATCTTCCCCCACTGGATGGCGAGATCCGGCGCCGACTTACCGTCGAGTAGCGGGGTTTTCCCGAACCAGGTATCTCCCCAGCGGTGCATTGCCCCAGCCGGGACAAGCTCAAAGCTCCCGACCGGTCTCCCGGGATATGTGATAGTGTAATGCACGTTAGTGTAAGTGTGTGTATAAGAGGTGAGAATAGGACAAGGAAGAGGAAGAAAAGATCGCGCGCGGTCTGTAGACCGTCTGTTAGGATACTGCTCCGGCATTAGTCTGGTGTTGATCGTAGAAACCACGAGAAACTACCGATCAGAGCAGCCGGCCGCTAGAATTCTCCTCCTGACAGCGACTCAATTCGACCAAGCTACTGTCGAACATCCTGCCGCCGTCGGGACTCGAACCTAGGACCTCCCAGTCAGAGGCATTGCAGTGACATCAGTTGATGCACTGAATCACCTCTGCCGGTGCGTGATGACAGAGGTGTGCGTACGCTTCGGAAGAAAGTAGAATTACGAGGTGGATACTATACTTGCGTTTTCATAACGTGGCGCCTGAGGGACTTGGCTTCACGATTATATATTGCACTTTTTTATGCTTCTCGGTCGTGCCGCCAGATGTCCTCTGGTCGCGACCGTCTCAAGCAGTGCTGCAGCAGAGCGAAAACGAGCTACAATTCTTGAGGTCGTGAGCGACGTTTATATCGCTTCAGAACAGTCCATCTCCGCGTCCGTGGAGGTGGCTTCGCCCGCGGTGCGAGGCAAGCACAGGATGAGGAGAGGAGGCATCTGGCAGCGATGCGCTTATAAAGCCATATACAGTCGACTCCTGTTATAGTGAACGTCTGTGCACTAACATGTTATATCCGAGGTTCACTATATCTGATGACGCCATAATTAAATGGAATTTCTCCATAATAATTGATTTTATTTATATACAGCCAAATTCATTTACATCACGAACTGAAAATTTCAATATATTTATTTGTACGTAAAAAAATCAATTATTTCCCACCGTGTGCTTCCTACATTTTTCATTACATCCTTCTGCAGAGTTTGTGCTCTCTCTCCGTACTTGATTCTGCATGGTTCTCTGCCTCTAAGAATGGTAATGCTCTCTTGGCACCTTTCAATGCCTTTTGCACTGTTGGAACACAACATTCCACTCTCCGAAGGCCCTTTCAGTCGCCTACATGCGAAATCCAATTAAGATCCAGGAATTACTTCCTACGTTCACTATAGCCAAGGTTCAGGTTCACTATAACCCAATCTTCTTATGTTTATTTGTAATGTAAGTGAAATGGGACCAGTGACTTAAGTTCACTATAAACGAGAGTTCGCTATATCCGAGTTCACTATAACCGGAGTCGACTGTAATACCAAAAAGGGCCTGGGAGAACGGGCGATGGTTGCTAGGCGGCCTGAGCTGGTCCATCACTACAAATGGATAACGTTCGGTCGGTGTTAAATTAGCCGATTGATTCCCACCTTACAGTATTACCCAGTCACTTATTTAGAGCAGCCCAGTGATTCCCACCTTTCTTATTTAGAGCAGCTGTTACGGTGTCATCCAATCAGGTAAAGCCACCATAGTGACGTTACTGTAGTGATGGGGTAAGCTCCCGACTAGATGACACCGTAACAGACGATGACCTGTCAGAGGCAGCTGTAAATGAATCGCAGTATAGTCCACCACAAAGAGGCAACTGAGAGCGCGCTGCCGTACACTCCTTGGCTTTGGAAGAGCCGAAACGAGCGTCAAATCTTTGAAGTCGTGAGCGGCGTTTATACCCCTTCGGAACAGTCCATCCGTTGCATCAGAGGGAATTGCGGGACTTTGCGTGGCGAGCACAGATGTGCGAGGGGGGAGGGGGCGGCTTCTGGGAGCGATGCGTATATGAATTGATTGATTGATTGATTGATTTTTTTTGTTTCCGGGCGCGACAACTGCGGTCATTAGTCCCGTTAGTGTAATGCATTTTTTTCTCGAGAGATGGCGAGATCCGGCGCCGACCTAACGTCGGCTAGTGCGGTTTCCCCCAAACCAGGACTCTCCCACCAGCGGGAAACCGCCGCAGCCGGGACAAGCTCCAAGCTCCCGACCGGTCTCCCGGAATGTGCTATTGTAGTGCATGTTAGTGTGTGTGTGTGTAAGGGGGAGAGGATAGGTCAAGGAAGAGGAAGGACAGATCGCGCGCGGTCCGTGGCCCGTTTGGTAGAGTATTGCTCATGCATTCGCTTAATGTTGATCGGAGAAACCATAGAAAACCACTGATGAAAGCAACCGGCCGCTAGAATTCTTCTCCAGACAGCGACTGAAGTCCACCTACCTAAAGAGCTAGTGTCGAAAATCCTGCCGCCGTGCGGAATGTAACCTAGGACCTCCCGGTCAGAGGCGCTGCAATGACATTAGTTGATGCACTGAGCTCCCGCTCCCGGTGAAGTGTATATGAAGCCATGTAAACCAAAGTGGGCCCGGGAAGGCCGGCTGCGTTAGTCCTTCACTGCAAATGTACACCGTCCGGTTCGTGTGAAATGATCCGAGACTACCTCCAAATAAAATGCTTATCGGGGGCTCTGTGACTACTACTTAAGAACTGAACCTTAAGTTCCCTCAACAGCCTATGCACACGAAGTGCCCGCGGCCGTTTGTAACACTAATAACTACATCACGTGCAGTTGTAGTACCACTCACCAAATGTCACTATGGTTCTCCTCTCTCTTGAGTCATTTTTATGAATTCATACATCAAGGATCCATCGAAAATTTACCTTTTCTGTTTCCACTAGGGAATCTCCTTCCGCAGGTTTTCACTGCTATTACGGTTTTAGCAAAACTTCAGCAACAAAGTCAGCCATATTTCGGTTTTTATCTAGTTTGTATCATATGGATATTCAAGAAGCCCACAGTCAGACGTATTTTCTTTAGCGAACTCAACCCAGTTCTCCTCTCAAAAGAGAGGAGAATCTCCGAGAATCTTCCGGCGTCCACGGTAATGGACGATCCATGAAGATTCTTCCATCAACCGTTCTTTTCCACACGTTACACTCAACTGCTACAAAACGTTTACATTCATTTCGTACCAGTGATAGTGACAAATCCCGCAGCCGCTGCATCGTTGGTTGGAATGTAGTCGTCGTCGTGGAGGAGGCGGCGGCGAACAAATTGAATAGGCTACTGAGTAATTCTGTGAAAAACATTTGTTGCATTTCTTAAATATTATTTGAAGCAAGTACCATTAAAATGACATTAAAATCGATGGAATCAGCAACAAATGCATTAAAAATGACGGAAAAGGTAAAAAATGACTTTAGTAGAAATCGACAAAAATGCAAAATAATGACTTCTAAAAATAGATCATTTCCTTTTGTCATAACATAAAATTAATTCGTAAACTAAACGGCATTGTTCTAAAGTGAAAAGAAAAAATGACATTTCATTAAAATTCGCTAAAGTGTGAAGTGGGCAATAGCAGGCAAAATAATCGAGCAAATGATGAAGTTCCAATACCTGAGATGTAGCGTGAAGAAAAAAAAAAGGTATTTAACTTACATAAAGGAAGAAAAAGAACTTCGAGATGAAAGTTGCTACCTCCGTGAATATAACGTGCACTTCTGAACTAATGACCATAGAAGTTGACGAGCCCGGAAACACTAAATTCTTACTTATCTGTCCTGTCCTATGTCTCGACAGCCCGCTAAGGGCCTTGGCCGACCAGCGGTGATACAGCGTTTCGGCTATTGGACAAGGGGGTTGGTGTGGTCTTCATAAACTTACGTTGAGCGGGATTTCTCATCGTCACCCAGCAATAGATACTGGGGCATTTGTAAGGAAAGCGCACAGTATTATTTTGGCCCGGCCGGCAATCGAACCCGAGGTTGTGCCGTGGAAAGCGAGCACGCTAACCAATGAGCCACCGAGGGCCTCACTTATTTAATGATGCTAAATATATCTATAAGCAGGTTGTGTTGTTTTCTTTGCGTCCATCCATGTCTCGCCTGTCTTTTCCGGAGTTCGCAGAGACCCCCTAAGAATAAAATGATATTACTTAAGGATAAAATGCCCCCTAAGGATAAAATGAATCTTTATTACTTAAGACTGCAGTTTAACATTGAATGATACTATATGGTTTGCATAAACCTTCAGCGCTGCAATCATCAGACGCTATTTTCGAAACATCTCGGTTAAAAACAAAATAAATGACAAGTTTAACGTTTTGCAAGTCTGATAAAAACAATGCTGAAAATATAAATCCCTTTATATAAACTCTGTACGCTCCTATCGATGTGATTGGCTATCGCAACATTTAACACTTTTACGCTGGAGGAACTTGTCCGTTTCGAAAATAAAAAGAGGCACTGAAAAATTGGGGCAGAGACTTCTCTTTCTAAAGTGAAGGACTCCTCGAACATCAAATGCTTCGTCAATGCCATCCCAAAGCATGGAGAAAATCCGTTAAAGAGATTTATACACGCACACTTTCTGCACACTCGAGGACGAATACGTTGATTTTAGGGCGAGAGAAAAAAAACACCCTGTTATTCATCCACCCACATCGTGTATCAGCCTCGAAAGCTCGTGCACATTTTTACGATTGCATCGCATCATTCGTGTCATATTTCCATCTCCTTTTCAATGTTCCGCTTCAAAAAAACTGCAGCACGCCAGAGAGAGAAAAAAAAATGAACGTCACTTGCAGAGACAGTCATGGCGCCCCGCGACACACAAAATTACGATCGTCGCCTTCCATAAATTCTGACGACGCGTTTATACCCGGGAACTATTCAAAGCCAAACGAGTCATTCCTTGCGGTATTTCCTGCCGCCGTTTAGTGTGTCAACGGCTCCGCCCCCACCCCAACACGCTGCCAACCCCGTCGGTGCACACGCTCCCAGCACGACCGCCGGCCTTTTCGCTCCCGCCTCTGCGCCCGATTCCTCTCTTTCGCCTCCATCTCCCGCAATCCCTACCACCTCTCCCTCTCCCGGCCTCTCCTCCTCTCCCGCTCTCCCTCCTACTCTCCCTCCTCTGCCGCTCTCTCCCCTCCTCTCCTTCCTCTGCCGCTCTCTCCCCTCCTCTCCCTCCTCTGCCGCTCTCTCCCCTCCTCTCCCTCCTCTGCCGCTCTCTCCCCTCCTCTCCCTCCTCTGCCGCTCTCCCTCCTCTCCCTCCTCTCCCGCTCTCCCTCCTCCTCTCCCGCTCTCCCTCCTCCTCTCCCGCTCTCCCTCCTCCTCTCCCGCTCTCCCTCCTCCTCTCCCGCTCTCCCTCCTCCTCTTCCGCTCTCCCCTTCTCTCGCTATCGCCTCAACATCCGGTCCGGTTCCCTCATTCTCCCGTTCTTCTTCTCCTCCCGTTTTCTTTCCGCCCCCATTCCCTCCCCCCATTCTCCTTCCGTTCCTTCTCCCCTCGCATTCTCCTTCCCCTCCCATCATCCTCCATTAACGGTACCCCTCCCCATACTGTTCCCTCTCCCGTCACCCCTTCCCCTTCCGTTCCCCCTTCCTTCCGGCAGCCCTCTCGATCCCCATTCCCCGACCTTCCGTTTCCCCTCCCGTCCTCCTCCCCCTCTCGTTCCCGCCCACGCACTCACCCTCCCGACTCTTGCTCCTCCAACTTCCCACCAGACCCCGCCCCGCTCGCATTCCAGCTACAACCCCGGAAGCCCGCCCACTCTGCATCTCCCGCTGCCGTCCACGTCGAGACATTCGCTTCTCCCTGCGCCCACGTGCTCGCCCCCTCGACGCCACCTCCCACTCTCACCCTACCTCCGACGCATTCTCCGCCACAGCCCCACCACATTCCCGTCCGCGAAACGACGCTCCCTCGCTTCACCCCCACCCCTCCGCGCCACGCAGCTCTGCCTCGGCTACCGACCCCGCTCCTGCTTCCCAACACGATACCCCTCTCATCTGCGCTCCCACTGACCCCTGCACTCAACCCCCGCTCCCATTCCCGCTCCCGCCAACGCAGTCGCTCAAGTTTTCTCTTTGCCTACCTCCACCCTACCCTCACCTCCCTCCGCCACTCCACACCACAGCACATTCCCTCAGAGAAACATTTCGTCTCCCACACCGGCTCGCCCCCTGTAACTGTCTGCTATCTCCGCCTTGCCACGCCCCCTACGATCCACACATCGACCGCTCCTACCGCTTCCGAGACCGCACCGCTCCTGTCTCCGATCCCACTGCCACCTGGACTCCTCCCTCGCTCCCGCTCCCTTCCTTCGCTCGCTGGTGGGAGAGTCCTGGTTAGTGGGATACCCCACTAGCCGACGGTAGGTCGGCGCCGGATCTCGCCATCCAACGAGGGAAAATCACCGCCATCTCCCGAGAAAAAGCATGCACTACACTAACGGGACTAATGACCAGAGCAGTCCTCACCTCCAACCGTCATCCCGCCCTCATTCTCCTCCGCCACACGCCCGTCTGCAAAACGGCATCTGCATCTCCACCTCCCCTCTCGCCACGCTCCCGCGTCCGCCCCTACTCCTCCCTTCCCCACCACCTCCCTACCTCCACCCTCCGACCGCCATCCCTCCCTCATTCTCCTCCTACACACGCCCGTCTTCGAAACGGCATCTCCATCTCCACCTCCCCTCCCGCCACGCCCCCGCGTCCGCCCCTGCCCCGCCCGTGCTCCTCTGGCGGGCCCGGGAGCGTTTTTTGGCGCGTGGTATTAATACCCCGGCGGCAACGCGACCTCCGATGGCAGCGCCTCCTGGAGGAGCAGGGGCCCCGTGGCGCGGGCGGCGAGATCTGCCGCTGCGAAACCTACACATCCACACAGAAATGCGCTGAATTATCGAGAATTGTCACGTAATAAAGATCAATTCCCAATTTCAAGTGTACCGGAAAGGTAAAGCAAAAAGGGAAAATTTCAAGATAACACAGAATTTTAATTAAGGAGTTATAAGGAAGTAATTTAAGTTGTGTGTGCATGCATGTGTGTGTGTGCGTGCATGTGTGTATGGGTGCATGCATGTGTGCATGCATGTGTGTATGGGTGCATGCATGTGTGTGTGCATGCATGTGTGCATGCATGTGTGTGTGCATGCGTGCATGCATGTGTGTGTGCATGCGTGCATGCATGTGTGTGTGCATGCGTGCATGCATGTGTGTGTGCATGCATGTGTGTGTGCATGCATGTGTGTGTGCATGCATGTGTGTGTGCATGCATGTGTGTGTGCATGCATGTATGTATATATGGTACGTGTGTGGTTTTTCTGACATTGCAGACCTCAAGTCGTTTCACATTTCTGCTTAAAAATCCTAATGTTTGGGGCTGAAACAATCGTAATTAGGCCAAAATACTAATTTTGTCTACTAATATAGAATTTCAGAATGTGCGTCCTAACGTGCATCAGAAGTGGCTACTTAAAAGCTATCCCTTGATTTCAGGAGGCCTTTGCCCGAAAGGGATTGTACGGGCTTAATATTATAATGTGCGTTGGCTATATCATATTTCACTGCCATATTTTCCCTTTATTTGACATTTCTTGTCTCTGTGAATTCTGTAACCTTCTCTAATTGAAGAAAAGTCAACTTATTATTATCTTGAGCTCATGGTAACCTATCTTGGAAAATAAATACTCTACGGAGGTGTGGTTTACGATTCTCTCACATTTTGACAGACATCACGTAGCAAGATTCATTTTGAAGATATTGGAAAAGATTCGGCTTCGTATCACAAACTTTGATTTCACAGCCGCCAGTTGTAGTTTTTGCAACCAACGATGTTATTAGATAAAGTATAAAGTAAATTAAACACGTTTAATGCTCAAAAGCTGGGAAAATGTTATTAATAACTGTAAGAAATTCAAGTACAAAACTCAAATTTCATTGAAAAAGCCAACAGTATTCCCTGATCTTTGAGTGTCCTCGAACACTGTTTCTGATACATCCGCTCTGAGAGAAGTAGAAGGGCTTGCTACTAACCACAGTTGAGAACTGCCGCCTTCCTGCTCAAAGCGCAGTCTCTAGCTAAATATCTAGTTCTATAGCACGTTTCCCAGGTTCAGAAACGTGAAAAAAATCATCTGCATTAACAAAAACGACATGCACCATTTGTACTGTTAATAAATATTTACTGCAAAAATATATTACAAAAACAATTACGATTCACAACTAAATTGTACAGTGTGATACGACAAAAGCTACACTCAACCACACACCTGATTTAATAAACAAGTATACCAATAAAATGAATCACGATTCGTGACAACCAGATCAAAACAACGTAATATAACAAACCACACGAGATGCTTCCTTTCCGTAAATCCACATCAACATTAATCAGCAAGAAATCAGTCTGTTACGCCAGCGCGCGCCGGCAAATACCGAAGGTCATTCGACCACAAACCACACCACAACCACCCAACCACCGCCCCCCCCCCTTCGCAGCGGGCGGGCGGGCGACGGGTTCATCAATCACCCACGACCACGGGGGCGGGGGAGGCGGAGGGGGGCGCGACAACTTACTTTACAAGGACCTCGGCCCCCCCATTACGGTCGGCAGCGGAACGCCCCCGCCGCCGTGGAATTAAAATCTTTTGTCAGCATAACTCGCGCGCCCGCGGGGGGCCCTTGTGGGGGCGGAGGGGGACAGGTACCCCCTCCCTGGGCGACCGCCGACGCCCCGCGCCGCTGCGCCTCATGAATAAAGACGCCCCGCGGGCGGTGCGCGCCGATGCGGCCCAGTGGCCTATGCGCCCACGTCCCCGCCCACGCCCCCGGCGCCCTCATACTCAAGCAAACGGGGCACGTGTGGAATGCGCTGCATAACGACACTCAATAATACAATAATAACAGTAATTATAATAATACTAATAATAATATCAACAATGATAATGATAATAACAACAATAAAAATAATGTCAACAACAACAAAAATAATATCAACAACAATAAAAATATTATCAACAATAATAATACTATCAACAATAATAATACTATCAACAATAATAATACTATCAACAATAATAATACTATCGACAATAATAATACTATCGACAATAATAATACTATCAACAATAATAATACTATCAACAATAATAATATCAACAACAACAACTTCGCTAAACTCCTATGTCATTGAAAATACTGAGCATTGCTTCATTCGGACAAAATATTGCTTTATTGGGAACAGCCCACATACGAGTCCTTTCTACAACCAAATCCCTTCCAAAATTAATCATTAAATTTCATACTTGAAATTTTATCAAACACTACTACCTTCCATTAGCACATTTTAAAATGTCCGATCGCATCATCCTGGTAAAAAACGTCATGGCTTTGGCAATCACCCTTGTATTTTTAATATTTGTAACAGGCTTCACAAACTGACGAGCAATGTCCAAATTCGCGCCAACACCAGTGAAACGCTATAGATAGCATACTAATATTTACACAATAATGTGAAATTTTTTTAACACTAAATGAGTAAATTTACTGCCAACTTAACCATGTGTTTGTCATACAACATATTACTCCTTATCCGTTGCATGTAGACGTGTAATTCTACACAGAATCACGATTCCTGCAAGTTCTATTAATTGAAACTAATTATTAGATTGATGGCAACTGCTACAAATTATCATCCTTGTTCAACAATAAAAAATTAACATTTATTCTTATATTATATTACAATTTTTTCTATCTTGTGAGAATTATTTTTCGACATGGTACATTAAAACACCGTACGGATTTGAATATAAGTTCGTAAGCTTAGTATAATCTCTTGATAGATGGCTTCTCGGCTGACTAGCGGAAGGTTGTCGATGGAATTCTCCTTACACCAATTCTTGCAGTCTTGACTAAATTAAAAATGTTCCAGAAAGTCCTCAACGACTGCTATTACTAGGACTTAATAACCACACAAAATGAATTCGCGGTCGCGACTTTCCCTATCTGCGTTTCTTATGAAACACCTACTCGCGACTGAATATATTCAGATACTAATTGAAAAATTCTTTAATCTACGGAGCTACCCTAGTGTACATCCCCTCGAAACATTTTCTTTTTCCCAAAATTTTAACTACTATATTAATAAAACTTCCCATTACAATTTAATACTACTTAAATAATAACAAGCTCTCAAACTAATCATAAATTCCAGGCTTACTATCATTTACACAATACCCAACCCATTACTGAAAATCCGTTCGCACCTCACCAACCGCTTACGTGCGTTCGCTTCAATATTTTTTTAGAGAATGATCCCTTACGTCTTTTTAAACGATCAAGACTTCCAACGCCCTCTTACCGGTAGCGGTAGCTCAGTGCATCAACTGATGTCACTGCAGCGCCTCTAACCGGGAGGTCCTAGGTTCCCACTCCCCACGGCGGCAGGATTTTCGACACTAGCTTTTCAGCTAGGTCGAATTCAGCTGCTGTCTGGAGGAGAATTCTAGCGGCCGGCTGCTCTGATCGGTAGTTTTCCGTGGTTTCTCCGATCAACCCCAGGCGAATGCCGGGGCAGTACCCTACCAAACGGGCCACGGACCGCGCGCGATCTGTCCTTCCTCTTCCTTGTCCTATCCTCTCCCCTTACACACACACTTAGACTAACATGCACTACACTACCACATATTTCGGGAGACCGGTCGGGAGCTTAGAGCTTGTCCCGGCTGGGGCGGTGCCCCGCTGGTGGGAGAGTCCTGGTTAGGGGGGTAACCCCACTAGCCGACGGTAGGTCGGCACCGGATCTCGCCATCCAACGGGGGAAGATCACCGCCATCTCCCGAGAAAAAACATGCACTACACTAACGGGACTAATGACCATAGCAGTTGACGCGCCCGGAAACATGAATAAATCAATCAATCAATCAAAATCCTACGCCCTCTTCACACCTTCTGCACATGATGTGTTCGGGCCGTGTCCATTTCCATAGCCTTATGACACCAAGCATGGAATATTGAACTTTGTTGATCGGTTGTTCTAACTACGCGTATTCTTTGACTTCTGAGTTTGCAAACAACGCTGATATTTCTAACGCTGGATGCCGCATATATCATTAAAACTAAACCCAGGGTTCTTGGGTTATCACAATATCTGAAACGATCTGAATTCACTACAATTATATGTATCAGCTTTTTCTGTAAAAAATTCTCGACCATAATGTTACATATCTCACTAGAAATGGATTTTTTTAAATATTTTTTTCTCGTCTGCGTAACATTTATTACGTTCACGATTTATTTCAACATTTCGAAACATTTCAAACGAATTTTTCCCCGACAAAAACCCTCGCCACGGGGTGGCGCAGTCCGTCAGGCAGCTTTCACCCGACGGCAGCGCCGCCCCGGCTGGAGTGGCGGCGGTGATAAGCAGAATTCCATATCCGCCTCGGAAACGCCGACTGTGCGCGCTTGGCAGCCGGCCTTATTTCCTCTGCGGAGGACTCCTGCACACAGCCCGCAGGCGTCTTCGCTCGGAGGCTCAAGGCGGCGTCGCGACGACACGGAACGGGGCAGGCTGCTCGATGTTGGTATTACACGCGCACGTTTTCTTCAGCTCCGAAACACCTACACCCACTCCTTTGCCAACATTGGTTGAATTAAGAATAAATGAAGAAAGACCATCTCGTGGCACAGAGCGAAGTCGCTCGCCTTTCGCCAAGGAGGTCCGGGTTCGATTCCTGTCGAATTCCATCTTAAATTTGTTCCAACAAAACGAGTTTGGCTGCTTCTCAAGGGATACTCCAACCCCTGTGAAGTGTCCTAAACCCTATCCTGATTCCTTCCCAATTCTGGCCGCTGGGTAGTGACGCAGGAGCGCGTAGCAGGAGGCGCGTATGCGGAGATGCTACCTGGCGGTCCTCTTGACAACCGACAGACGAGACAGGACTTTATTATATTATTATATTTATTATATACATTAAATACGAGAGATATTAAGTATTACTCCGCGCTCAACGCTCGACAAGGGGTGAATTGACGATGATTAAGGACGAAACAAATTTTTAAAAAAAGATAGCAACGAGCATTGTGGACAAAATCTGATAACTAGGGCTGTGATTTATATGCAATAAAAACAGCGAAATATGCGCATATATATGTAAATATATTTGGTAATATGTGCAATTAAAAAAGGAAAACATGGGAAATAGTGTAATGTAATGTGTAAGTGTAAAAATTAATAAAAAGTGTAATGTGAAAAATATGTATACAGCAAACAAAAGATACATAAATCATATAAATTGTTACAAGGGACAAACATTAAGCCAAGGGCTTCATTTTGAAGAACACTCGTTTCATAGGAAAATAATGGGAGATGCAGTTAATTTACATTTCACAAAATAAAAACTATATATTGCAACAAAAATATGACTTCCTCTCAATTATAATATCTAGTGACCACACAGTATGTGGCGAGAGAACTGTCAGAGCCGCTTACAGGCTGACAGAACTGTAACTGTTGGGCTTCTTTGAGGGAATGAGGGGTGAATATGCAACAAAAAAGGAAATATGGCATAAATATGCAAAAATATGCAATTATGGCTATATATGTGAAAATATGCAAAATAAAAATGGCTTAAATCGATTCTAAATGTCTCCAAATTTATTCAATTTGTTGGAACGGGATGTGTTAGTCAACAGAAAAAGTATGCAAATGCATATAAATCACAGCCCTACTAATAACCAGAAATGTTCGCTCCCATGTAATAAAAACTATTTTGAATCAAAAAACGAACTATTACGAACTACTATACGAATTTGCTACAAAATTCCTTGTCAAAATAACCAAACTCCCCGCTCCTCGCGCCACGAACGAAGCGAGGGCTCAAGGAAACGTGTGCGGATGATATGCACAGTCATGTGTTTTTCTAAAACACGTCTTTAGGCGCGTAAATAGCAAATAACAGATGCTGTGACAATCGAGACGATACCAGACGACAGGATTGCAGCCAACTGAGTTATTTGCGTTATCGGCCGTGTGACATTCAATACTTTCCAATATACTGTAACGTACGTACCGAGTGGCATAGCGCGCTGACTTCGCATTCGGGAGACCCGGGTTCAATCCCCGTGCGAGCCATCCCGATCAGGGTTTGCGTGGTTTCGCTCGGTCATCCAGGCGAATACTAGGACGGTTCTATTGAAAGGCTACGACCGCGATGTCGGCATCGCTAGCCGAATTCGTTAACTACGTGAATTCACGAAGTTAAGCGAATTCGAGACATCGCGGGTTCCTGGTTGGGTGACTGACTAGAAACCCCGAGGCCAATTGCCCTTTACACGATATATAATATACAAATACAAATATAACATAAGTAGGGCAATTACGTACACTGATTCCAAGAAATATAATTTCTTGACGGAAGTGTACTCAAATGCCATCTTTTATCTACAATGCATTTGTTTCAAGTGTTTTGAACGGACGGTAGACTGTGAAAATGCTTAACCGACGCCAGCCATTGTCTTTTCGTTCCTTGGTTACGTGCAATTGTTAATCGATATGACAGTGCACTATTACGAAATGTTTATTTACGAAACAATATATATTGTATAAACTATATATTACAGTACTGACGTTGATTATTAAGCGAGAAAGAAAATGTTGAAAATGAGTAATGTACAGGACACTGTCGTACGTGTTCCATACACTGTATTTTAGCATGAATTCACGGAACCTACAACCCCTTCATTCACAATAAAAAAACGGCAGCTTCGTTCATTCATGTCGCTCCAGTGATACTTGTGATAACCAGTGTTGGTTAAACTGTCCTATAGATTGATCGGCAAAATGATACTTTCGTCTTACGCAAATTGCCAAGAAACACTTTTCAATGGGCATGCTACTTTCAATGTAAGATTTTTAAAACAAATTATTTTTGATTACGACAATTAGTGGCATTACAAACTAAATACCCATTGACTTTCAATATATTCAGTTGGAATGGCATAACGCAGATTAATTGATATTTACTATTTACACACCATATTCAAGCAAATTAATTGCGACTAATATTGACTATTTACGCACCATTTTCATTAGTGCGTTCTCCTTTTCAACTTGGCATGTCGATGATTAGGACTTCAAGTCGAATCTTTTGAAGAGAGACAGAGGTTATCTGGAGCTTTATAAACGGAATCAGACATGAACATTCATTTTTTCTCTCTTCCTTTCACAATTTTCATTCTTTTTCAGCAGAGATATTTTCAGTAGAGCTGCCAGATGATCTAGTTTATTTGTATTCAGCGCCTAGAGGCGGAGTCAGCGGAGGTGTTAAATACTTGAATTGAAATGATTGAAGGCGTTGTCATTGTCAACAATACTATTTATATGAATAAGAGCAGCTTTCAATGGCTTAGCCATCATCATCAATTTTCTGCTGTCTGGTTGTCACAAAAACGACTACATTCTGTTAAATACATTGGACTCCGGTTATAGAGAAGTCGGATACAGTGAACCCTCGGTTATAGTGAACTTAAATCACTGGTCCCGTTTCACTTACATTACAAATAAGCATACGAAGATTCGGTTATAGTGAACCTAAACCTTGGCTATAGGGAATGTAGGAAATACAACGCCCACGGCTGTCGACTTCGCATCAGGGCCACAAATTCCAACACACGGCAGTTTGAAAAAAAATGTCGTCGGTCAAAGGCCATAATAGAAGAAGTCTCCCCAGCGGTGAAGGTAGGGGATCGGGAATTGTCACCTTACTGATAACCAGACATCGGATGTTTAGGGAAATGCCTATTTTTTTTCTAGACAACTTATTTAAAGGCTGATAATATATGTCCACGAATCATAACAAATGATGACATATGACGAAGTTTTATAATGCTTATTTTTGCTTATTTTAGCATAAATGCCTATTTTTTGCATAAATACCTTTTTTAGGACTTTTTTTCCTTTTATCTATTATATTTATATACACTGCTAAGACATCGGAAAATCGGCGATGGTCAAACGTGACCATTCATTACGAAACCTTCAATTCACGTCTTGAAATTTAAAATTACGAGAGAATTCCTGAAAGTATACCAACTGATTTTTCTCCATTTCCCTATTTCATAAATGCATTACGATACTTACTACGCAGAAGATAATGCAGAATGAAGTATGGAGAAACCACGTACTCTGGAGAAGGATCTAGAGAAATTATTAATGAAAGAGTACGAAGCAAACAATTGAAAATAATTACTTTTTAAGGACAAATAAAGATATTTAAATGTTTAGTTCATGCTGTTAATGTATTTTGATGTATCTCTATATTAATAAAATCTATCACAATGAAGAAATTCTATTTAATTTTGACATCATCGGATACAGTGAACCAAAAATGTTAGTCCCCAGAAGTTCACTGTAACCGGAGTCGACTATATTATAATTTCATAATAATAACAACAATAGTGGATGAATTTCGTTAAATACCTCACGCACCGGGAAGAAGCTCTCATTATTCTGAACAACTACTCTTGCCACAGTCGCAAAGACATCCATGGTACGCACGTTCCCATGTAACTTCATTTTCTGTGCAAGTCTTCTAGAATTCAGTGGGAAATATAATTATTTAAATTATCGTTTCCATGTTGTCGCGGCAGGAAGTATTATTCCGAAGGACAACATGGATAAGAGATCAAAATTTATTGCTTATTTATCCTTGAAAATAGATTTTATTACATGGGAGCTTTTTTTTCTTTCTTTTTTTTCTTTTTTTCCAAAATTTAAGTAGTATATGACTCTGTAGGGATCACAGAATTTCGAAAATGTGCACACAATTCACTTTCCCCCATAGCACGTCATACGCAGTTTTAACTGTTTTTTGACGTAAAATAAAATAAATAGAAAAATAAATAAATAAACATGACAATGACGGCCTTCGCATTATTCCGCGGCAGCAGCGCTTCCAGTGGGCCCAGTGTATTTGTATTCCGCCGCCCCGGAGGCGCAGGCGGGTAAAGGTGTCATCCCAACGCGACGCGACGCGACGCCCGCAGTGTCGCGCGCGATGGCCGCGCGGATAACGCGCGCTGTTGCCGCCTCCGCCTCTTCCCCCGCACTGGGAGAGGTGCCTCAGGGCATCAACTGATGTCACTGCAGTCGCTCTGACTGAGACGCCACAGCTTTACACATCCCGACGGTGGAAGGATTTTCGACACCAGCTAGGTCGAATTCAGTCGCTGTCTGGAGGAGAATTCCAGCGGCCGGCTGCTCTGATCGGTAGTTTTCTGTGGTTTCTCCGATAAATATCAGGCGAATGCCGGAGCAGTACCCTAACAAACGAGCCACGGACCGCATGCGATCTTTCCTTCCTCTTCCTTGTCATGTCCTGTCCTCTCCCCTTACACACACACACACACACACACACACACACACACACACTTACACTAACATGCACTACACTGCTACACATGCCGAGACACCAGTCGGGAGTTTAGAGCTTGTCCCAGCTGGGGTGGTGCCCCGCCACGGAAAACTATCGATCAAAGCAGCCGGCCGCTCGAATTCTCCTCCAGACAGCGACTGATCCCTACCAAGCCACAGTGGGGAGTGAATCCCTGGTCATAGGCACGGCAGATGCATCAATGAATGCACTGAGCCAAGAGCGGGGGAACAGGATGATGTAGGATGAGGTAGGGAGAGGAGGCGGGGCGGTTGGAACAAACGGTAAAGGAGAAGGGAGGCAGGGGGAAGCGAGGCGAGCTGGAGAGGCGGGTAATCGGATGGGAATGGCGGTCCGGGTAGGTAGGGCAACACTAATGAAAACTTAACACTAAAATCGCATAATGCATATTGTTGTTGTTGTTGTTGTTATAATAATTATTATAATAATTATAATTATTATTATAATTATTATTATAATTATTATTATTTCACTTCTCCCTCGGGATGACCGTAGTCACTTTGGCTAGGCTCACTCGCGGACAAGTGCGGGCACTGCTGATGGATTCTATTGGTTTAGTTAAGGTCTTCCCCCACAAACATTTTTTACAAAATTACATGTATTCAGAATTACCGATTATTGCATTGTCATCAATAGTTTTTCAACTCCTAACGTCTCGAGTTGACGCTTTTGTCGATTTTAACACTACTCCAGTATTTGAAATTACTATAGAATGAATGGTGACCTTTTTTGCCTTCCAAAGCTTCTTTATCTCATTTGCCAAATCCTTATATTTACTCATCTTTGTATAGTAGGTAGTACTGATTTTATGAGTAAGAAGGATGGCAATATCAATAATATACACTTGTCTTCTTTTGTCTAAGAACAAGATGTCAGGGCGGTTGGCTGTTACGGTACATCTGTTCCTTTTTCTCGGTCCCAGAATAGCCTCATATTCTGGTTTTCAAGAACATTCAACGGTTCATATTCAAAATGGACTTTCATTGTGTTTCCTATGAAGTGTTAATGTTGTTATTGCTATTATTATTATTTATTATTATTTATTATCATTATTATTACAAGTATTATTCCTATTATTGTTACTATAATAATAATAATAATAATAATAATAATAATAATAATAATAATATTTATTATTATTAAATGCACTCCTAAATTACAGTAGTATGAAATTTTACAAAATTTGTAGATCTCGGAATCGAATTAATACAAATCTATGGTCAATCGATAATTGTGCAAAACTACCCCAAAAGACTTTTTAAATACGTCACCTTTCTTGACGTCACACACGACTAGCATACGAGCTCGAACAACTCACCTGAAAAAAAGAGAAAACAACCATCGTAAATATATCGCATTATCGTATTAACAGAATATAGAACTTTCACAACTCAGTAACACGCATTCATACTTTGAAAATAAAATTTGAAAAAAAAAGGTCGCTAGATTATTCGAACGAAAAACTCATCGCACCCCAGAATACAACAACGTATGTACGCCTATTAAAAGCACGTCATAAACACACAACAGAAGCTGTGTGTTACAGCGTGCTGTTTTTTTTTTTCGGAGCGTTGCACTTTTTCACACAAGACAGCTAAATGGACCATACGCAACACAGGCCGCTTGTAGCTGCATTAACGTTTCCGGGTACCGAACGCATCCGTGCTTACGTAACGTTTCCATGGCAACCTGCCCCCGGTTGAGTTCTCCCGGCAGATTAACTGAAATGTCATTTCGTCCTTTAACCTTCATTTGCATTATTATTTCTGACGCGTTGGCACCAACCGCGGTGAGGCGATTCGAATTTACGTTGCCATATATTTAAATAACAGATTTTCGTACTCGTGGAAATGTGGAATAAACTCGCTGGGTTTTAAATTCTGCAGTGTTGATAAACTCTCTGGAAATGTTACTTTACTTTCACCACGTTGGTCGTTATTTATTTTTGTCTGCTTTACCTCTGAAATTCTACGATTCCAGAGAGAACAACCGATTAAGTGGTGCCCAAGAACCAAAGCTTTAGTTTACTATGTTCGTTCACGGTTGAGTTCGTCCTCCACGTGTCGTCACCATCGTACCAGTCAAGGGCCCTATTTTATCATCTAATGTGGTCATTATATTAGTATATTCAGTATATGTGTATGAACTTTGCACGACAGCTCTTTGCGAGCTAAGGCCTAACAGTGGCGCCCCGGCCTTGCGGTCGTGGGTTGAGGGGTACGTGTGGTTAGCACATAGCGATCTCTACGCCGTATCACCAGTCTTCTCAACCTGAGAAGTGAGCTTTCTCATCTTTACACAGCAACGGATATTGGGACAAGGAAAGCGCACAGTTAATTTTTGCCCCGACCGACAATCGAACCCGGGGTTGCGCCGTGGAATGCGAGCAGTAACCAACAAGCCATCAATGACTTTGTACCGAGTATGGTATATGTTGCGGCGATATGCGAGAAGTTATATCGCGCGCCAATTCGGCAGCGCGGGACGCCGGCTACGGAAGGCAGCAGGGCCACGAACCGGCGCGAAGACCGCCCAATGAGAAGTGAGCGGCCGGCGAGCGGATCTGCAGGCCCGAGGCGAATCTGCGACGCTGAGCGCTTCTTAACGGGCCGCACCGGCCGGAGGGGCACTCAGTAGTGAAGTGCGATCCTGAAGCGAAGTAGTGACTGTGACCCTAGGGCGAACTCTGCGACGTAATTGGTATTCTCTCTCCGGCGATTTTTGGACTACAGTGCGCGACTTTTGGGACATCTACTGGATTTTGGAACACCACTGCTTTGTACTACTGACTACGCTTTTGGGTACTTGTAAACTAGATCACGCCTGTAAAAGTTGAACCAATAAATTGTTATTGTTGACTTGTGTCTTTTCACGTACATAACAGTATAGGCATGGCCCTCAGGTCCCTATCTGCTTAGTACCGTATTAACGAAACATGGGCATTCATGTCAGCATGTAGGTAGCGTCAGCTGTGGCCCGAAGTCCCATACGGAACAGAAACTGGCGGCACCGTTTCCACGCAGTTACCGACGAGGAGAAAGCCATTTCGGGAACGTCGCTCTCGATTGACTGATTAATTTATTCGTATTGGCATGAGCCCGTCAACTGCTAAAGTCATTAGTCTCGTAAGTCTGGTATATGTTTTTTTATCGCAGGATATCTTCCCGCGCTGGACGGTGAGATCCGACACCGACCTAATCTCGGCTAGCGGGTTTTCCCACATCAGGTATCTTCCACCAACGTGGCTCCGCCCCAGCCGGGCTAAGCTCTAAGGTAGCGACTGGTCTTCCGGCATACGGGGTTAGTGTAGTATGTGTAAGTGTAAGTGTGTGTAAGGGGAGAGGATAGGACAAGAAAGAGGAAGGAAAGATTGCGCGCGGTGCGTAGTCCGTTTGTTAGGGTACTGCCCCCGCATTTGCTTGATGTTGGTCGGCGAAACCACGGAAAACTACCGACCAGAGCAGCCGAACGCTAGAATCCTCATCCAGACAGCGGTTGAACTCGCCCTAGCTATCCAGCTACTCTCGAAAATGCTGCCGCCGTTGGGGCTGGAACTCTAGTACCTCTCGGTCAGGGGCATCGATTTATGCCCTTAACCTCGCAAGTCTGTGGCGCTCTTGAGGTGCACCGTGTGAATGTCTTGCATTTCACTCCTACACCACACGGACAGGCCAGGAAAGATGGGACGTGGTTAGAAAGGTGGACATTGTGGGCGGGAGTGACCACCATGTTGCAACGCATGGTAAAAATACTTGCCTAACCGGTATTCGAATCCCGAGACGGTAGCCGAACACATTAACCAACTTCAGTGAAAACAAGAACGTTAAGCAGCTAGAAACAGCCCGGTCCGTGGATAGGTGACCGTACGGGAACCCGGGATACTAACGGCACCGAGCCCTGGCCGACAGTGATAGTTTAGTTTGTTTTAGTTTATTTATTTAGTCAAAAAACAGTAAAAAATTGTATGTGACCTATGGGGGAGAAAATCATCTGCGAACGCTTTCTTAAGTTTCAGAATCCCTTCCCAGCAATTTAACTTTTAATAGTTGAAAGATGAAATAATAATAATAATAATAATAATAATAATAATAATAATAATAATAAATTTTAAAAAGCGAGAGATTAACATTTTAAAAACTAGATATTTGCGTTTACGAGTTATAGAAAACTTATTTTCAATGGTAAGCGAACTGCAGATTTGATTTTTCTGTATTGCTAACTAAATAGAAACTCACCCTAAGCTCTACTACCACTACAAGCAAAAGGAAAGCTCAACAAAACGTGCGACAACGTGCTCAATAAAAGACGTCTTGTCGTATGACTGACAATGTTCAAGGAGAATTACTCCATGTTCCCAAACAGCCTTAAAATGTTGTTATTATTATATTGAATTGTATTAAATTATTATTATTATTATTATTATTATTATTATTATTATTATTATTATTATTATTATTATTCACTCGTATTCATATTTGGATAGATAGAAATGAATTCCCTACACAATTTCTGCCTGTATCCCATTCGCATGGTTTCTAGGCAGGTAATTTTGAAGTAACAGCGCATCAAATATATTAAGTCATAGTACTTGACCATTATAAGCGCTTTTCTGATTGTCCAGTAGTAATGGTTGCCAGCTGGGGTACCAGCAATACATCAACTTCAGGGGTGGCTGAGAGATGTTTGGGGCTACACTCACTTCTATATTCAGCAATAGCTTCATGAGAGACCGTGGCTTACTGATCCAACAACCGGTTACTGGTGGTCTGCTCACTGTCATGCCCAGCGCTAACTCCTGGCATGCCCTGGGGCTCCCCTGGCAGTTTTCCGAGGCCTTTCGACTTCTTTGACGACTCTCCATCGTTGGTTTACTATTGAGTGTCCTTCTCCTAGCATTTTAACCCTACTGCCATGAACCCTTGGTACCCACCCTCCCCCGGGTCAGGTGAGGGCTGGGAATATGTTGAAGGAAGGAGCAAAATAATAGCTACTTCGTCCACCCGTTGGCTCCTGGGGGGAGGGAAGGATTGTATGACACGAAAGGAATAATTCGGGTACGGAGTTACTCGCCTCTTACGGCAGGGGGGATTGCCCGTGGTGCTATTCTACTAAAACCCCTGGATACCACATGGGGTTTATTATTTATCATTATCATTATCATTATTATTATATTTCCACCCCAAACCAATTCTTGTCTTTCCCTCAGGCCTGACTCGATCATGCCTCTGCCCCAACTATTGTCTGCAATCCCTAAACATCCAAAGGAATTGTGAGCTGCATTAAAACAAGTTAACCCAATTCTGTTCAAATAAAAATTAGAAGTAACATTTTGCGTCACGAAATCCGTTCATTTTTCTCGGACGCTCGGGATAACAAATTGTTTAATTTGCTTCACGAGTTCCAGTATGTAGGAGCAAACACACAAACGCACACATATCCAGCAACGATTACCAGACACCAAACCCGCGAAAACCAACACAAACTCCTCACGTCTGAAGCTATTAGGAATATGGTGTGTATATTACTAAGAAAAATAGTTACTTTTTAAATTACTCTAACCAATTTTAGTATTTATTATATAATCGAAAAGACTTCAACATTTTTTAAATGATCAACCACAGAATTGTAAAAAATGACTGTCGCAAGTATAATTCGTTTTAGTTGTGTGTGGTGAGGTTGCGAACACGTCCGTTGATTGATTGATGACACGCCCGTGTTTCCAGGCGCGTCAACTGATTCGGTCATTAGTCCCGTGAGTGTAGTGCACGTTTTTTCTCGGGAGATGGCAGTGATCTTCCCCCGGTGGATGGCGAGATCCGGCGCCGATCTACCGTCGGCTAGTGAGGTTTCCCCCTAACCAGGACTCTCCCACCAGCGGGGCACCGCCCCAGCCGGGACATGCTCTAAGCTTCCGACCGGTCTCCCAGAATATGTGGTAGTGTAGTGCATGTTAGTGTGTGTGTGTGTGTGTAAGGGGGAGAGGGTAGGACAAGGAAGAGGAAGGACAGATCGTGCGCGGTCCGTGGCCCGTTTGGTAGGGTACAGCTCCGGCATTCGCCTGGTGTTGATCGGAGAAACCACAGAAAACTACCGATCAGAGCAGCCGTCCGCTAGAATTCTCCTCCAGACAGCGACTGAATTCGACCTAGCTGAAAAGCTAGTGTCGAAAACCCTGCCACCGTGGGGAGTGGGAACCTAGGACTTCCCGGTCAGAGGCGCTGCAGTGACATCAGTTGATGCACTGAGCTACCGCTCCCGGTGCGAACACGTCCGTGTAAAAGAAGAAACTATTTCAGGAACCTGACTGAAGTGGATCACACAGAGTGGTAACGTACGCTCCTCTTTACGGGTATGCAAATATTCAGCTTTCATTTACATTTGAATTGGGGTACAGAGATCATCCATATTGATCGAATTTGTTATGAGATTCTACATATTCAATCGTTTGTTTGTGTTGTTGACTTCTCAAATGGTAATTCTTTTCTGCGACGAAACTAACTTGTGGATACTATGCCATCAACTTTTTAGTCAGTATAAACACGTAACCTAAATCAATACCCTGTTGTTTTAAGAAAACACCATTTGAATGGTTGATATTCCTTTTTAAAGAGATGTGGAGTAATGAAATGCTTCACACCACACTTTTATTTCAATCAAATTGAAGAAATAATATTAGCTTTTTATTAAAAATTCACCTTAAAAGAATCAACCCTATCTTTCTACTGTCGTGAAATAAGTATAATTTTTAAATTCACACGAACGAAGATACAATGGTTTTGACTGATATTTTTCAGTCAAGAATTATCTTTATTTCCTTCACTATTAAGCACATCGGTTATTTTACTACTAGCCTACAACATAACTAAAAGAATTAAATTCTCAAATTTTAAATCAACTCACTTATACGTCTTTTTGTGATGTGTATGTGGCCATAATTGGGACAGTCTACACTCTATAACAGTGTCCGCAGCACCAATGAAAAGGAAGCGCCTTTACCATCGCACGTACCCGTGTCCAGGAGATCGCGACTTCAATGACGAGCGTATACTAGAAATTTGCTTCGCGAGCTGAACGAGGTTAATGCATTACATTAATTACATTATTGACGTGCTCAGGATAAGAACGGCGGGTCCCAACCGAAGTTCGTTTTGAGAAAAAAGACTTTCTGTTTTCGTTCACTTACATTTTGGTTAGTTGGTTGGTTGGTTGGTTAGTTGGCGATTCCGGGCGCGTCATCAACTTAGGTCATTAATCCCATAAGTGTAGTGAATGTTTTTCCTCCGGAGATGGCGGTGATCTTCCCACGCTGGCTGGCGAGATCCGGCGCCGACCTACCGTCGGCTACCGGGCTTTCCCCCAACCAGGACTCTCCCACCAGCGGGGCACCGCCCCAACCGGACAAGCTCTAAGCTCCCGACCAGTCTTCCCGCGTGTGTGGTAGTGTAGTGTATGTTAGTGTAAGTATGTGTGTATAAGGCGAGAGAACAGGACAAGAGAGAGGAAGAAAAGATCGCGCGCGATCCGAAGCCCATTTGTTAGGGTACTGCTCCGGCATTCGCCTGGTGTTGATCGGACAAACTACGGAAAACTACCGATCACAGCAGCCGGCCGCTAGAATTCTCGTCGAGACAGCGACTGAATTCGACCCAGCTGAAAAGTTAGTGTTGAAAATCCTGCCGCCGTCAGAAGTCGAACCTAGGACCTCCCGGTGAGAGGCGATGCAGTGACATCAGTTGATGCACTGAGCTACCGCTCCCGGTGTTCATTTACATTCCGGATACTTTTTTTAAGGTGGGATTTGAGAGTTGGCCAAATCCCATTTCATTTGATATTTCAGCAAATGATAGGGGTACGGCAGGAGTTTATCTCATACTTCTAACTGAAAATACGAGATCGGTTGGGTTCTGCCGTTATTATCCCGAGTGTCTCAATTATGTAATTACCTAACCTATTTTTACTTCTTAATGTCTTCTATTTAGTGCCTAAACTTCATAAATTTGAAAGGTGGGATTTCAGGGTTTTGCGAAATCCCATTTCATTTGATATTTCAGCATATGGCAGGAGTTTACCGTCATACTCCAAATTGAAAGTATGAGATCGGTTGGTATATGCCGTTATTATCCTGAGTGCCTCAATTACGTAATTAGCAAACATATTTTTCCTTCTTAGTGTCTTCTATTCAGCGCCCAAAATTTAAAAATTTGAAAAGTGTAAAACGCCTCACAAAGTTTCGTTTTCGTCGTGGGCGGTCGGAGGTTCCGAACAACCTCGAAGTGTGGAGAGCGTCTCCCTCGCCAGACGTCTCCCTCCCCGCGCTGCCTTGCACTAGGCAGACTCGCGCCGTGTTCTGGCGAGCGCTCGTTACGTCATTCGTCTTCATCCTGCGACGGCTACATGCAGCTTCGCCCGTGTTCTCGCACAGCGCACGCCTCGCTGAGACAAGTGACGCGCTCGCCGCGGGCGGATTACGCGTTCAAACGCGCATTAGAGCTCACCCGCAAGGAAAAACTGGTGGCGCTTCGCGGCACTTACTTTCTCGTATTGTTTGACAGAGGCTGTCCATGAATTACGTAACGCAAATTTGGCGTATTTTGAATACTCCCTCTCCCCTATGTACCGCGCAATTGAACCCCCTTTAATAATTACGTAACGCTTACGACAAGACCCCCCCCATTTTAATAAGTAGAAATCAATTATAAAGTAGAAAAACGAGTTATATTAATTGTAAGTGATATCGTAGGCTTCCGCGGCCAGAGTCATGTAGTACAGCCCTAGTACAGCCCTAAAGAGGACCGCGACATGTCGGTCGAAACGTCGGCATATACTAAAGTTTACGACAATTAAAGCAAGAATTAGTTGGCTATGCGGACTGCACATAACAACGATGTTGACGACAATTTCCGAAAGAAATAAGGACGCGCAGGCACGACAAATTTCGACATGCCGTCGTGGATAACGCATTGGTTCCGAGTCTATTGGAATTTAATGGGATTGTAGAATGTACTATTGATCAGTTTTGAAAATTTCCTTCGTAATTTATTAGATTCGATCTACACCATTGATGAAAGAATACTTCCATTTATTCTAACAATGTATACATAATAACTTTTTACTTTATTATATTTTTAATTAATTTTTTCATACGTTAATGTATTAGTATAAGACTGAATAAACTGAATTATGTCGGCAAGCGATGAAATAGTTTAAAACAAAATATCAGGAAACGTAACACTAAACTGCGATTCCCCACTCCCACACATATGCACTACACTACCACATATTCCGGGAGACAGGTCGGGAGCTTAGAGCTTGTCCCGGCTGGGGCGGTGCCCCGCTGGTGGGAGAGTCCTGGTTAGGGGGAAACCTCACTACCCGACGGTAGGTCGGCGCCGGATCTCGCCATTCAGCGGGGGAAGATCACCGCCATCTCACGAGACAAAAACATGCACTACACTAACGGGACTAATCACCGAAGCAGTTGACGCGCCCGGAAACACGAAAAAATCGATCGATCAATCAAAAATGTTTTCATCACGCAAAAATATTTTCCCTGGGTGGGATTTCAACTCGAGTACATAATATACATTATTAGTTGAATGATTTGAAGCAATAACACGATATGCCAGACTCGCCACAGCAAGCCTCCCGCTAATCGTATAAGTTAATATCTCTCTTTTGATGCAAGTGTGGCTTATCATATTAATATATACGTACGTCTTCATATTTATGAAGGGGTTGGGGTAGTAACAAGATAAACTATATCAGTTACAACAAGCCTTCTGCTTTTCGTAAATGTTAATTTTTTTTATTTTGGTCGCAGTGTCATCTTACTAAGGTCGCCGTAAACCCAAGGTCGTCGTAAAAATGAATAAGACATAACAGATAAGCCACACTTTTACCAACATTCATGTATTAATATTTACGAAGCGAATATTTACGGAAGGCTTGCTGCGTGAGGTGGGGCTTATATCGTCATTGCGCCAAACCCTACATAAATGTGAACAAATATAGAAAAAAGATAAGCCACACTTTCTCTAAAACCAAAATATTAAGATTTACGAATACCGGGAGTGATGCTGTGCCTGGTGTGACTTATCTTGCAAGCCTACAAATCCTTTATATGAACACTTTTTTAGCATATAGAGAGTTTGTATTCGCAAATATTTGAATTGAAAATTGTCACATTTCAACAGAAAAATCAATTATTATAAATTCCGATATCGAGAGTTTCCGATAGTTGAAAAACATTTTTGCTCTTTGTAATTTGTAAAAAAGCTGAAAAATAGTCCTACATTTTTCCGCTGAAAATTATAACATATTTCAAATGTTATCGTAGCTCAGTATTCAACTTTATTGCTCTTTTTGGATAGAATAACTTGCTATTATTGTTTGAGTGGAGTACTGACGACTAAACTCTACTCTTGAATGTAAACTGCATCTTCTTTGCATGTAACTGAAAACTATGCTTCGCAAGTATTTTAATCAATTAAACACAGTCTCACAATAAGCACTGAAATACTTAAAGCACGACAAAAGCAAATATTACTTATCTCGAAGTACACAATCGAGTCACCTAACAGCTAGTAGCTTGAATATGCAAATTGGAAGATAAATACACAACGTGAGACTGTCACCTTTGAATATAAAGTGTGTTCACTTCCCAGCAGTGTAAGAGTGACGAAAATGAGAAAAGCAAGCTTCCAAAGACGACAGTCAAATACAAACGTAAAGACAAAACTACTGAACAATGCACAGAGAAATACGAGAATGGAGTAACCATTTGTAAAGATTTTTCAATTCAATTATGCCTTATTTTCCTTGGCGATGCTCAGGCCATGAGGTCTGCTCTTCCGCCTGACCACATGAATTCCGCTACGCTCCTTTCACCAACTAGGGAAGAATGAATGTATTATTTGGGCGACGAAACAGACAATTTGAATTTTTTTCGGTTTCATTTAGGCTTGAGGATCGTTTACATGCAGTAAATCTACAACATGGGTCCGCCGGCTTTACGTCCCCTCCGAAGGAAAGCGCGCGCGAAGGATTTAAAATCCCTTAAAAATCCACGGCTTCGATCGGGCTTGAACCCGCAGCTTTGGGTATAACAGTCTGTTACACAAACCGTTACACCACCGAACCCGCTCGATTTTCCACAACTCTCTGTCTTTTGATTGATTATTTGTGTTTCCGGGCACAACAACAGCTATGTGCACGCTTCATAGTGCAGTGCGTAGTACGTAGTGCGTAGTGTATATCCCCGGTATTTCTCCCCAATAGAATGTAAGCTGACATACACGATGGTTTCTGGGGTTTTCCCCGTCCACATATTTCCACCAATGGGCACTGCCCCAGCCCAGGCAAGCTCGAACACTAAGCTCCTCGACATCTTGGGTAGGGTAGCGCATGGGAGTATGTGTGTAGGGCAAGTGGAAAGGGCAAGGCTAATGAAGGATATATCATGTGCGGTCCGTGGCCCGATTGTCAACAGTACTAAGCTGGCATTCGCCTAGTATTGATAGAAATCACAGAAAACTACCCATCAGAGCAGCCGACGAGCAGAATTCTCCCCTAGACAGTCTCCCCTGACGTCAACCTAGCTATCTTAGCTAGCGCCCAAAATTCGTCGCCGTCGGCACTCGAACCCTCGGACCTCCCAGTTAGACACACACAGCAGTGGCATCGGTTGTTGCCCTGAGCTATCCCAGCCGGTAACTATCTCTTGCACAATGCACGCGTTCGCCAATCGAAACAAAAGCGCTCGCGGTTTTCCGATGCACGGCATTTGCTGGCGGGGCCCCTTTTATCTGAAGCGGAATGACAAATGTCTCACGGTCGAATTGTGACGGTTATGGAGACAAAAGTTCCTTTGTGCGTTGCGCTCCCTGAATCATTGGTCAGTGACAGTCCTTCGGGATAATAATAGACATATGAAGAGCAAAATGTCGATACGCCCACAATTCGGCGCACTTGATAAATTTCAGGAATCTGAGAAATACGCCATCGAAATTCCGCTGCGCTGTTATCGCCATCGTAATTTTAAACCGAATGGACCTCATCAGTTTTCTCTCTTTGTTTTCATTACGAAGATTACTTTTTACATAATATTATACTATACCTGTTTTTTTTTCTTAAAATTCGACGCACGTAAAAAGTGTGAGTAATATTCAGACGAATTGCTAGTTGTCAATGATAAGAGTTACTTTGTAAACGATGTCATAATGAGACATTGCACACCCCAAAATTATATTATTCATACGTATATCCCCACTCATACCACCTCCTATCCGAGGTGAAGGAAGATTAATAATGATTGGTAATACAATGATGTATGAGAGTAAGTCAATACGAATCTGCATTTACGACCTAATTGCGAATAGGTTGACCGAACAGCTTTGTACACATACCAGCCTTAAAATGACATCATTTATTTTGCTTATGGCAAGTTTCAGTGATATCATCAAATGTTCGCTCGAGTTGTTGAGACGTAAACATCACTGCACCATTCTCTGTTTGCACCAAAGAAGAACAAGCGTTCGTAATCCTTTTTTCTTTTTTGTTTGTTTGTGTGAGTGTGTGTATGTATTTGTCATCTCAATGGGTACGAAAAGCTGAAGTCCTTAGAAGACCTTCAGACCAATGTGGGTGTAATGTTTTACCTTAGCACAGATCTTACCAATGCACTGAACTATTTAACTCAGTCAAAGGAGCTTGCAAGACGAGAAAGAGAGAGATGCCCAATCTCCTCCACTACTAATCCCAAAATTAAGCAAGTCAGGGCTCTGATTCTGAATACCCGATAAGTGAATATGCATGTTAATTAGGTTATGCATATAAGAACTCTGAGACGGATTGTCAAAAGACATTCTTTTGTTACAAGACTACGCGCATCCGCATACGGTGTACTAAGTTATTCAAAATCTGTATTGCGAGGTCTCAGAGCATCCCGGATTCAGTTCCGATCTTGTCACTTCTAATTATCATCTGGGTGGCTTAAAGACGTTTTAAGGGGCCAAAGATTTACCTCTGACCAACGAGCAATCAGTACACATGTAGCTTGCTGCTCAATCGAAAATCTTTTTATCTCTGAGGGTAAGGGAAAACTGGTGCTATGTTGGACCAAGTACACGGAAAAGTCCCTTGCATTTGTAGAAAAAAGGTCTCTTTTACAAATTTTGTACTCTTTTGTAATTCATGATAAACATTGAGTACAAATACTTATTGACTTACTCTCGAATAAATTACGAATTGGTGATGGAACGAGAGATAAATAGCAGAGGGGCAGAAAACAAGCAAACCGCGAAACTGTTGTTCCACAACAAAGAGAGAGGAGAAAAGAGAGAAGGAGAAAGGGAGGCGAAGGGAAGGGAGATAGAGGGGAGAGGAGTGCGAGAGGGAAAGAGATACGGAAAGAGAGGAAGAGAAAGAAAAAGAGATGGAGGAAGGTGAGTTGGCGACGAGATGACCCCATGCAATATTGAAGCAACTTGTGGGGCAATTGGTGACGAAATGAAATGTAAGCTGGCAATGTAGTGAAAAACAGCACGGCAGCAGTCGCAGTACTACACAAACACCACATCAGGGCTGTCCAACTGGAGACCCGCGGTGGCCTTTATTGTGGCCCGCGAAAGATTATTAGTCAAACCTGAAAGTCCCTTGAATCCATGACGGGTAAAAATATCGTGCGCCTAGCACACGCAGCATGCCTGGATCAACACCCTATTTAATGTAAAAATCAGTAAAGTTTAAATTTAAGGACTTTTTATAGTAAATTCAGAAATTCAAAACCATCCCGATGTGTTTCACTCCCTTGTGCACAGTACGGCCTGATCTCACGCATGGTTCCAATCCCCCCTTCCCCCTTTCAGAGCAAACTGTCGAGATCAACAGTATGGGGAAGTCAGATGTGGATCTCCCGAGTAATACAAATATAGCTCGTAACCAAATCGTGGGTTTAGTTGTGGTTCTTGAGGCCTTGCAAATTAGACACCCTTGCTCTACAGGTTTCTGAAACTACCTTATGAAAAATAATAATTAAGAATTTATATAAAAATATTTTACAAATGATAAATGGCAAGAGTACAAGTCTGCAGTTATTACATTTCTATTTTCATAGAGGCTGTTTATTGTTTTCAGAATATTATTCGTTTTTTATATGAATCCAAAAAAGGGATCATGATATCACAGTGTTTCGACAGGCATTCGTCTAATCGTTTTGCAATGCATTAACTATATTAATCTTTCTTTTCAAAAAATGCATACTATGTTTTGTGCGTCTTTTGTTAGAGTGCATCTTATGTTTTCGTATGGATTTCGTTAAGAGCAGTGTAAGAATCAACATCTACGAAACTAACACCTATTGATCTTTCCACACGTGCAAGGAATACGTCATTAAACAAAGAGAAAATACACAAACTACAGATGTTCTGGTTTTCAATGGTTTCACCGATCAACACCAGGCGAAGAGTGTCCCAACAAATGGAGCACGTATTTCTATTTTTTCTATTCTCTACTTTAAAGAAGCGTTTCGCATATTTCGTGTTTCCAATTTCAACAAGCCACAGCTCTTTTCACCTTCGTAATTCGTATGATCCAACTAATCTCGTAATACGACCGTCCTCATTTTCTCAGAGTACTTTGAGTGTCCCGCTTCTTTCAGGGTGTGCGCACACCAAGGGACGCGGTCGTGTTACTGATGTTTTCAGGGGCGTTATGCAATTTCGCTGGTCCGCGCAGGGCGACAATCGCGAGCGCTGGCGCGAAGGGAAGATCGAGGGCAATAACGCGACCCCGCCTGCCCCTCCTTCGAACGAGACGACCGCGACATCTTGCGGACGGGGCTCTTCGCGGCCCCATCGTCTCTCGTCTGCTCCGCGGCAGTCGTTCGTTCCAATGCACGCTGAGCACGACCTCTCCACAGGCCGACGTCCGCCTGGACGCGAACTCGCTCCGCCCACTCACACGCCCACTCGCACGCCCACTCGCACGCCCACTCGCACGCCCACTCGCACGCCCACTCGCACGCCCACTCGCACGCCCACTCGCACGCCCACTCGCACGCCCACTGCCCACTCGCACGCCCACTCGCGCCCATTCGCTCACTCGCACGCCCATTCGCCCACTCGCCGCCCACTCGCCCGCTCACTCGCCCGCCCATTCGCCCACTCGCCCGCCCACTCGCCCCCATTCGCCCACTCGCCCGCCCATTCGCCCACTCGCTCCGCCCATTCGCCCACTCGCTCCGCCCATTCACCACTCGCCCGCCCATTCGCCCAATCGCCTCCCATTCGCCCACTCGCCCGCTCGCTCGCGCGCGTGCTTCCATCACTCTCTCGCCTTCATATTTACTCGCTCGTTCGTTCGCTCACGCTCACTGGTCCTCTTAATTACTCGCTAGTTCACCCACCTACTTATTCATACAATCACGTATCATCCCCGTATTGGCTCGCCCACGTACTTAAGTTCATCCACATACTTACTTTCGCTCTCTCGCCCACGCGAGTCCACTCGCTCGCTGGCCCATCTACAGTACTTACTTGCTCTATCGCTCGCTCACATTCTTGCTCACACGCCCACCTACGAGTACTTGCTTGCTTGCTTGCTTGCTTGCTTGCTTGCTTGCTTGCTTGCTTGCTTGCTTGCTTGCTTGCTTGCTTGCTTGCTGGCTCGCTTGCTCGCTCGCTCGCTCGTCCATCCACTTGCTCGCTCGCCCACCTACTTGTTCACTTGCTCGCTAGCCCACCTACGAGCACTTGCTTGCTCGCTTCCTCGCCCACCATTTCCCACTCGCCGGCACGCCTGTGTACTCCCTCGCCTCCCCGCCCTTTGCCCCTCCCGAAGGAGCCCGCTCCCTGCCCCGCCCTGCGAAATCCCTCGCCAGGGCCGTAAGGGCTGCTTCCGGCCCTCACGCGCCGCAATCTGAATCTTCCCCGCGCCCTTTGAGGGCGGCCGCGATGTCCCCGCGAGAGGGGGGCGGGGTAAATGTCTTGCGGGGGGTTGAAGAGCGCGGAGGCGGGAGAGTCCGCAGAGAAAGCAGACGACGAAATTTGAGGAGGTAATGTGATGGGGGAATCCGCGAGAGTTGCTGGAGAAATGATACGGGCGCAAGAGATGGTGAGAAGTGGAAGAAATGGATTGTTATGGTCGGTACTTCTGCGCTCTGAGAGTGCGGCAAACAATCGTAATCGTAACAGGAAATTATTATTATTATTATTATTATTATTATTATTATTATTATTATTATTATTATAACAACTCCCTGAATTCACGACTGCGGTTAAGTCTCGCTTAAATTTAAAATGTACTCCGGGTTGCAATCGGCCTCCTACGGAGCAGATCTAGTGGCTGAGGGTACCTCTTCAACCCTGCACAGAAGGAGGGCTGTTCGCGATAATGCGGTGACTTACACTTGCTACCACGTCCGACAAACGTTTGAATGACCTGGGAGATTGGACACTACATAAAAGTTCTTAGAAACATCTAGTGGAATATATCTCAGAGCTCGGGTGACTCTGTACTTCCCACACCGGCTGATTTCGATTTCCTTTTGGTTTAGGATGGTTCTCTGCCTTCTCGTTTGTGACGATCTGATTGCACAGCACAGCAACGCCTACAAGTAGATACGTTTTTTCCTCAAAATCACAAATAACAATTTCTAGTTTATTTACCTTTATCGGTCAATCTGTATTGTTAGATGTACAGAGTTCTACATTCTGACAGACAGGAACGTGTTCGTACCACTTTGAATGTGTTTTAGATCTGCCAGTATAAGTATTCATTGTGTCATTTCATGCATTCCGACTTAGATTTTGTCAAACTTATAAAATATGATCTATTGTTTCTATCAAGAAACTGAAGAAATGCCTGTTCCTGACCGCTGTGCTTCAAATAAAGTCATTTTCCCCCAGACGGATAAAAATCTCGAGTCCAGGATACATACATAGAAAATATAATCGAGTAGTAAGCGCTTAATGTTTGGTACAGATTATTAGCCCCCAGAGCACTTAAAGAGAAACGCTTCAAAGGCGTATTAATCATTAAATTCTTCAACGGTTAGTTGACAATTCTTAAGGCTTAAAAGCGCTTTAATGATTGAGTTTTGAATTTTCATTCATTTCTTCACAGAAACTTTTTTACTATGTGAAAAACCCTTAGCGAGTTTATCAAGTAATAAATAAAACGAATCCTAATGGTCTGCTTCCTTTGCCACATATGATAGAACCCCGATTCCCTCTCTCTCGCCGTTTCATTTAGCTGGAAAGGCAATTTAGTAATTCACGGTATTTAGTCATTGCAGATGTTTTAAATTCTTTCACGATAGTACGAAATTCAGCAAGCAAGAGTGACAATCGATGTGTCACTACTGCAAGGAAAACGAAAGGAGTCGAATGAACACTGGATCTTCTAGTATACATTTAAAAGCTTTAAAACGATAAAAACAAATTTTCGAAAGTTTCCTTGGAATGTAAAGTACATTAGTTTTGATACCAGTCAACCAAGAAAGTTATTCATGATATCAGCCCTGCACCGTTCAAAAATTTTTGTAATACAACTTTATTATGAGAAAAAAATCATATAAATATGAAATAACTTTCCTTGGAATAGTACTTATAAGCCACCTTTAGCCACAACTTATTTGTTTAGATCATTCTTAATGAAAGGCGGACTGTTGAAACCACTAACGGGGGTCAGCTGTTTACAGTGTTCTATCATTTCCTATGTTTGATTGCATAAAGTCGATAGACCAGTGCAGTTTTTCGCAATGTATTTTAATGGCCGTTCGCGATGCGCTACCCTTTGTACCTACACTCTATACCATTATTCTTTGTGCTTGATATTAGGGCCTCGGCAGATGTAGCGTTGCCACACCCTACTACCCTTGTCACTTGTCTGTTGCTTGATCTTTCGTGGGCACTCTCAAGCGAATACCAGATTTCGCACCTACATTTTTGATATTTTTTAGTCGGATACTTATACTTTCTGGATTCTTTCAATGAAATGATATTTTGATATGGGGGCGACGTAAACACGTGGCAGAAACGATCACCAGTGCAGCAAGGGAAGACTACGTCTCTGGAAAAGCTGTTATTTCGCATCACTAGGAAAATATAGAGTATACTCTTACAACAAATGGTATAAAATTATACAGTTGGATGAAATTCCAAATTAGCCATTGTAGAATTCACGACCATGAGTGATATTCCAAATTATTTCAAAGGAAAATGTAAGGAAAGTGACAGTCGAAGGATAGCAAGTTATACGTTAGGAAATGAAACTAGAGCGAGTAGATATTGGCTAAATAGTGAGGGGAACAATGTAGGATCAGTGTTATGGAAGAGGAAGACTGGAAACAGAAAATTAGAGAGATGTCAGGTTTTTGAGGATGGAAGAATGTAGGAAAGGTGGAATGTTCAGGACACGGTGAAGTGGATATTAGAAGATAAACATGAAAGGACCAGTACGATAGAGAGGTACAGGAAAGTTCATGGTATGTAGACTATTATTGTACACTACTTGTATTGTATTGTACACAGATTGTATTGTATATGTTTTAAGCAAATCCAAGTTCTGTATGGTTTACGAAGTTGTAAAATAAATTCATTCAAAATCCATTCATTCACAGGAAAACTGCATATCGGCGTCACGACTCTCATACTTCAAGCAGAAATACTTCAGGAAGAAGAGTGGTACAACGTACAGGAACCCGGTTATACTCGAGGAGAGAGAGCGCCACGTGGCCCCAGAGAGCGGCGACGCCCTCCTTTCCCTCCACCGCCCCCTGCGAACGACCTCCCCACCCCGCAGGAGGCCTTGGCGACGCTCGGGGGCCGTTCCCTTTATTCCAGTCGTCATCGCCGCATCTGCGCCCCGTCGCCGCCCACGGTTTCCGGAACGAGGTTCTTTTCTTTCAAGCAGCGCCCGCGGCCCACAGGGCCTTCCGGGGCAGAGGGACGGGGAAATCGCGGGAGCAGGGCTGACGAGGAACCAGCGCAGATTTTGGGCGTAGAACCGTCGGAAACGGTAACTAGTGGTGCCACAAAAATGGCTCAGACTTGTGTTAGTTTCCTGTTTTCTTTTTTTTCCTAGGGCTTTTATGCAGCCGACAGCCGGTTGCCCTTTACGTCCCGAAGGGACGCATATTCGACCATACGCTAGACAAACACTTGCGGGCTCCTCTGATCTGGGGTCAGCAGAACGCGAGGCCCTCCGCGACAACACACACATAAAGTCAAGGGACAAACAGCCATGCCCAAGGCGGGACTCGAACCCGCGACCCTTCGGACCGAAGCGCTGAGTCGGTCTCGCTCTTAGCCACCTCGGCCATCCAGGTCGGCTATCCCGTTTTCTTTTTTTAAATTTATTATTATCCAGGATCTGGAATTATTGCCTTACAAAGGTTTTTGACAATTTTTACATCCATAACAATTTCATAACCCTTTTTTTGTTATTTAAGGTCGCATCAACATCTAGGTCATTAGCGACCACTATTGGAGGTAACTGTATGGTAACTATGAAGATGAAACGATATGGCGATGATGAGGGGTGAGAGGACGAAGGCAAATACAACCATGCCCGAGGCGGGACTCGAACCCGTGACCCTTCGGTCCGAGATCACTACGACACTACTGCCTTAGCGATTTCGGCCACCGTTCATAACCTTGTCCCTCAAGGAGGGACCTTTCATTAACAGCTTATTAACTTAACACTATGAATGCATACAACAAAAGAGTTCACATTCTGGGTTAGTTGTGAGAGGAAGCAGCTTGTAGTAATAATTAGTCAGCAAATTATGGAGGATGAAGGAGATCTTTACTATGTCGAGTCTTAAATCTGGGAAAAGGATTTGAAGTTTTGCCAAGATTAAATATTGAAGTGGAGGGACAGGAGGGTAAGGATGAATAGAATCTTAAAGGAAATTTTGAGAGCCAGTTATTTAAGGGTTCAATAGTTCTTTTTTGAATTCGGTTGTTTCGAATGTACCATGGATTTGATTGATTGATTGATTTTTTCGTGTTTCCGGGCGCGTCAGCTGCTTCGGTCATTAGTCCCGTTAGTGTAGTGCATGTTTTTTTCTCGGGAGATGGCGGTGATCTTTCCCCGCTGGATGGCGAGATCCGGCGCCGACCTACCGTCGGCTAGTGGGGTTTCCCTCTAACCAGGACTCTCCCACCAACGGGGCACCGCCCCAGTCGGGACAAGCTTTAAGCTCCCGACCGGTCTCCCGGAATATGTGGTAGTGTAGTGCATGTTAGTGTAAGTGTGTGTGTAAGGGGAAGAGGATAGGACAAGGAAGAGGAAGGACAGATCGCGCGCGGTCCGTGGCCCGTTTGTTAGGGTACTGCTCCGGCATTCGCCTGGTGTTGATCGGAGAAACCACGGAAAACTACCGATCAGAGCAGCCGGCCGCAAGAATTCTCCTCCAGACAGCGACTGAATTCGACCTAGCTGAAGAGCTAGTGTCGAAAATCCTGCCGCCGTCAGGACTCGAACCTAGGACCTCCCGGTCAGAGGCGCTGCAGTGACATCAGTTGATGCACTGAGCTACCGCTCCTGGTTTATTATTATTATTATTATTATTATTATTATTATTATTATTATTATTATTATTATTATTATTATTATAATTAACATTATCATCTTTGTGCATTGTTTCTTCGTACATTGTCCCATCGTGACAACCAGCTGATAACTTTTCAGATCTTCATACTTTCCGCGTTCTACTTAGGAAGGCAATTTTTTCACTAAGGTTGGATACAATACCGCGATAATTCAACATCATACGGGCGACAGGTAATGGGCGAGGAGAAACGCCAGTTCACGCGGGGCGTGGAGGAAGGGCGAGAGGAGGAAAGGTATAACCCAGCGGGCGGAGATATTGAGGCTGCCGCCCCTAATGCTCGTCTTCACGCAGGCTTAATCCCGCGCCTTATGGCCACTTCGCCTTTTACGACGGCACGAGCTCCGCATGCAAGGCCCAGGGCCCCCTGGAATATCCACCGCCCTGTTGACTTCTCTACTCCCCGGCAATCGTACATCCAGGGGGCTCTGTTATTGCGTCGTTATTTGCCACGCGGCGGCAATGCAAATTGGGCTGAATGTCGTCGAATGACGCGAGTTTAATTATCTATATATTTAAAAAAATAAGGTATTTTGCCATGGCTTCGTTTAGAGCTTCTACTGAACCGATTGTAGTATTTTTTCCTTTAAATGAAAGAATATGATCCCAAGATGTGTTATCAGATATTGTTTGTGTTGATTCACCAACATTTACGGTGTAAATTAATTAATTAAATCATTCTTTAATAGTACGCTTATCAATAGTCAATTGTTTTCTTCCAAAGAGTGGCTGTTTCAAAATCGATATATATGAGTCGATAGATGTCCACGCCTTCATGGTGGCGCTGCTTGATGTTTTGTTTTGATTGTTGAGATTTGTTTACTATTCGTCAAGGTTTTGTTTCAGTATAATTATTGCATTGTGGCGTTGACAGTTTGCATGTATTTACTTTTGTGGTGTATTTTGTAGAGAACATTCGGACAGTGTGTTTTGCTCGGTAGTACTGAAGTAGTGAGGTTGTTCACAGGTTATGTCGAATTCTGAATCGTTGCCCACGCGTCCCAAAAAACGCAAACGTACATCAACTGGACGTAAGGAAAGAGAAAGTCAGCGTAAGTGTCGTGATAGTGAGGATATTTCGTTTTCTGCTGGGTCGTTGTCTATGAAATGTCAGTTTTGTTCTGCTTTGTACTTCGCATGTGAGAGAAATTCTGCAAACGAGTTTACTCTGTGTTGCTTAAATGGGAAAATAAGTTTACCTTCGAGCAATATGCCAGAAGAAATCAAAATTGTTTATAGGACATGATGACACATCAAAAAATAGTGCTCTTTCTTTTGTGTCATTTGGTGCCGATATTGCATTGCCACCTGGTCATGGGCCATACGTGTTCAAAATTTTGGGAACTCACATCACAGAATATCTTCGTTATACCCTGAAGATCCAAACAATGCAACGTATTGGGAACATTAGTCTGGACACAGTATTTTACATTTATCTCGGATCTCACCGTCAAAGTTTGACGGGTTTTCACTAGTTTGTGTATTAGTACCATTGACTTCTAATAACCGTGGGTTAAGAAGAAAGGTAAGAAAAAGAGAATATTATATATATTTATTAATTCTTCGAAATAAAATGGTTTAAATAAAATAATCAAAAACGGATGTATTAACTGCGGCGTTTTCATCGAAGAGAAGTGAAGTTGTTAAGTTTGTTACCAAAGCAACGAGGTATATAATACGAGGTATGCTTCCAAAGTGTATTAGTACCATTCTAAACTGGTGAAATTGAAACATTTAGTAAATAATGAATAACCTGAATGTGTTTTCTGTTTATTACATTATTTTAACTTTATTGTACCTTCAAGACCTTGTTGCCAGGTCTATTCCCACGTGATCGCAGACCCAGGGGGGTTCAGTTATTACGTCATTGGGTGGCGGTAATACAAATTTGTCCGTCATTTGGTGGTTATACAAGTTGGGTACAATATCATTAAATGACGCCAGTTTAGTTTGTGAATTAGAACCTGTATACCATTTACGTCTAGTAAGCTGGGGTTAGGAGGAATGTAAAAAAGGGAAAAATGTTTAAATTCTTCGAAATAAAATTGTTAAATACAATAGCCGAAAACGTGTGTATTAATTGCATTGTTCTCGTAGTAAGAGTGGTTACATTGTTACAAGAAGTAAGTTTCCAAAGTAAATTAGTATCCTGCTAAAAGAATAAAACTGAAACATTTAGTAAATAATGAATAACCTAATAATACTTAAAGCAATTAGTTTATAAAGTTAATCTTTATTGCATGAGTAGATATTTTGAAAACGAGCGACGTTAGGAGCGAGTTTTCAAATTTGTACGAATGCAATAAAGTAACATTGCAAAACAAGTGGCATACGCTATTTTTTGTACAACATCATTATAAATTTATAAGAAAATCAAACTCAATTTTGCGAAACAACTTTCTTGTGACGTCTCGGCTATTTAACACCTCTGCGAGAAAACGGTGCGCGGTTGTTTCATTCACCGCTACCTTCCCATGATTCTCTCGCTGAGATTGGCTGAATGTATGATGACGCAATCTTTCGTGCAGTAAAATCTAATACGTCATCATTTGTGGCGTAAAATGGACTTTTATGGACGATCGTTTATAATGCTGGAATACAAAAAAGGTTTCTCTTCATTATATTATTTTAGCATTATTGTAACTTCACGGACTTTATGTCAGATCTATCCGCCGGCCGAAACTGATCCTGGGGATTCCTTTACTTAATTGTCATTTGATCTGAAGCGGCGATGTAGATTGGACCAAAATCGTCGTATGTCCCCGAGTTAGTTTAACAATTTACTTTCATGGGTTACCAACGCTCAAGAAAAATTGTATGCCAAATGGTAAGTTACTTTGACATACAATCGAAATAATTTTTAATAATTCGTCATTACGTTTGTACACACATCGACGTGTTTTTATAATTTGAAAATTAGATAAATCAATCCTGGAACTGATGTGTTCTTCCCAATGATCTGAATTTCGAAGCTTTTATTCTTAAAAAAGAGCTTTCTAAAATTATGAACAATGGCAATAACACGGTTTTTTAAACACGTCGAAAAGGTTGAGGATGTTTTCGCATTCAGATTCGAACTCGACGAAAATTGGGTGCTGTCACAGCTCAATTTGCGGCCAACTACACATCAGATGTATTACTATTTCCATTCTCCATTTCTTTCTCCATTCCCTAATGCTCGTATCCCTTATCCCTTCTACATCAATAAAAGGATACGAAACTTTCCAGACGAAAATAACTGCTGCAAAGTGCAATCAATTATTCGTGGGAATAAAACCAACCTTCAATATTATAAGACCCACTCTCACGTACAAAATAGACAATTTCGCTTCCGACACCTTAAAATGAAACGAGTCTCATAAAACAAGAGGCTATGGACCGTGGAAAAAAAAGAGGAGATATTGAATATTAGTAAGAGTGACAGGAAAAATGAGGTTGTTCTGCGATATTGCGAAACTGGGAATTAAAGTTGCTAAAATGGAAATTATCGCCCCGTAAAAAATGGTGATGGAGATGGCAAAAGAAGGTGAAACTTTCCGAAGTGAAGAGTTGATGAAAAAAGTGCAGGACGGCTTTTTCACTCAGTCTTGAAGGAAAGTTTTTTTGTTCCTCTTTTAGAGAAACTTCTTAAGGATTTCTAAGCGAGCAAGGTAAGAAACATTTTAATTTTTACTCCAACCCTTTAGCTGACCTACAGTGAAGTTATCGATTTTCTTCTCATGACATGGAAACAGAATTTGTGTTCCAGTGTCATTTCCCTTCTCCTTGCTACCCGTATCGGTGGCTCAGTGATTGGTGTCACTACAGTTCCTCTGACCGCGGACTTCTAGGGCTAGAGTCCTGACGGTGGCAGAATTTCCGTCATTAGTTAGATAGCGTCATTAGTTAGTATTCAGCCGCTGTCTGGAGGAGAATTCTAGCGACCAGCTGCTCTATTCTGTAGTGTTACACGGTTTCTCCGGTCAACACCAGGCGAACACCGGAGCACTACCCTAACAAACGGGCCACGGACCGCGTACGATCTTTCTTTATCCTAGCCTCGCCCTTTACTTATACACACTTACACGGTCTAAAATATTGTTACGTTTCTAGGTGGTGAATTAAAAGTCTTGTATTATTTTAACAAAAACGTTTATTTTATTTCTTAACTCAACCGCTGTAGACACTTTATTTATTTACACAACACTTCTCTTGATTATTTATTTACACTACACTGTTCTGAGCACTGGCTACAGTTCACTGCACTGATCACTGTTCGATGCACTGGCCACCGTCCGATGCACTGGTCACAGTCCACTCCACTGATCACTGTTCGATGCACTGGCCACCGTCCGATGCACTGGTCACAGTCCACTGCACTAATCACAGTTCGATGCACTGACCACGGTTCACCTCCCTGACCACAATCACTGTACCGCGATTCACACACTTCACAGTTCAGCTTGCACTGCGGACTTAAGACTGACCCGCGGTCGCTGGCCGCCGCGTATTTATACTCGGCGGGTGTTGTCGAGACCCTTCCGGACGTTCTGGAAAAATCTAGTGCAGGGAGATGACGCAACCCGCGCTCACAGGCAGCTCGTGGTGGCACCAGCAGCTGACGCAATCCGCGCGTGCAGGTAGTTCGTGGGGGTGCCGGCCGGTGACGCAATATTCGTTACAATATCACACATGCCGGGACACCAGTAGGGAGCTTAGAGCTTATCCGGAATAGGGCGGTTCCCCGTTGGTGAGAGGTTCGCGGTCGGGGAAAACCTCATAAGCCGATGTGTAGTTCGGCATCGGATCTCGCCATCCAGCGGGGGAAGACCACCGCCACCTAAAGCGACATGCCCTACACTTAGGAGACTACTGGCCTGAGCAGATGACTCACCCGCAAATATTAATCAATCAATTCTTTTCTTTTTACGTTTGCGAAAATATGAATCCGCAAGTTAATATATTTTATATGTATAGTAAACGGATAACTTGCGTGTGCCCGTCCGTCTGCCATTTTTAGAACCATAACATGATCGTAACATCACTGTTGTTGTTATTATTATCATTATCGTCATCATCGTCATCATTATCGTCATCATTATCCGTCATCATTATCCGTCACCATTATCCGTCACCATTATCCGTCACCATTATCCGTCACCATTATCCGTCACCATTATCCGTCACCATTATCCGTCACCATTATCCGTCACCATTATCCGTCACCATTATCCGTCACCATTATACGTCACCATTATACGTCACCATTATACGTCACCATTATACGTCACCATTATCGTCACCATTATCCGTCACCATTATCGTCACCATTATCCGTCACCATTATACGTCACCATTATCGTCACCATTATACGTCACCATTATACGTCACCATTATCGTCACCATTATCGTCACCATTATCGTCACCATTATCGTCACCATTATCGTCACCATTATCGTCACCATTATCGTCACCATTATCGTCACCATTATCGTCACCATTATCGTCACCATTATCGTCACCATTATCGTCACCATTATCGTCACCATTATCGTCACCATTATCGTCACCATTATCGTCACCATTATCGTCACCATTATCGTCACCATTATCGTCACCATTATCGTCACCATTATCGTCACCATTATCGTCACCATTATCGTCACCATTATCGTCACCATTATCGTCATCATTATCGTCACCATTATCGTCATCAATATCGTCATCATCATCGTCATCATTATCGTCATCATCATCATCATTATCGTCATCATCATTATCGTCATCATCATTATCGTCATCATCATTATCGTCATCATCATTATCGTCATCATCATTATCGTCATCATCATTATTATTATTACAATTTTTATTATCATACATATATTTAAAAAATATACAGCGGATAAAGACTGATGCAATCGTGGGGAAGGTGAACCGTATACCCCTCTTGAGGTCCACAGTTAGGGGCAAACCAAGTGTCATTCGACACGTGTCGGTCTACTAGTGGAACTGGCCAATTTTTCGTATCCTTTGGATCGAATTAATAAACCTCAAATTAATTCATAATAAACACTTTAATAACTGTAATACACATACACCCGAGTTAAATTCGCGCAACGTTGCGCGCAGAGCCATTGTTGCAGCTATCTGGTAGAGAGAGTTTGGATCACGGCAGCCACGGAGACACGGGTTGCCACAATGGCTACTCGCTGTACTTCAAATTCAGAACTGTATTTTGTGAGGCCAGGATTTAGTACGGTAGGGAAAATGAAGAGATAGAAGCTTTATTCTACAATTGGGCAGATGTTGCCCGGTGGCAGAATGCAGAAATATGAAAGTACAGTCATAATTACAAAAACAATTACAAATAAGGGAATAATGTATAAAAATATGAATATAAAAAAATTATCTCTGTCATTACCTAGGCATGCAGATGGCATTTACATTCCTATACTACAAATGAAAGTACATGTATATACTAACACTTAGATAAATAAACTTGCATATTACACAAATATACACACATACATACAAACATACACACGTACATACAAACACAGACCCAGGAACCCTCGCATACACACACATTTTTCTTCCACGGAATTTTCTATTTGATAATTTAATGCAGACGGCCTTAACTAAAATTTAAACTTTAACCAAAATTTTTAGTTGTTCAACGAAAAATCCAATTTTTGCTGAAGTTGGCGCTTGTCTGGTAGTTTCGCCGCACCCCTGAAAGGGCGCAAACCGTTCAGATTCCTGAAAGACGTCCAGCACCGCTCCCGTCCTCCCTTCAGTCTCGTCCTATCGCCAGGGTCCTCTGTCCAATACAACGCCATAAACATGTGTCGCATCGGAGAAGCGTTAAATATTGATGGCGGTTCCATGGAACTTACATTGCCCGGAAGTCCAAATGGAAATTCAAGAATAAATGACTGTCAAGAAAGCAAGAAAACGGAAATTTTAACTTGCAAGCATTCCGAAGGCATTGGTTCCATTTATAAACAAAGCTACCTCGAAAATAAGCCAGAAACAAATAACCACTGACAAACCTTTTAAAATGTTTATGGAACTAATAAGTAAATTCATATGTATCTCCTTATTAGAATTTACGTTTTCTAACAACATTAATTGTGAACTGAGAAACGGTCCATGAATATTTCGACAATAATATAATGAAGACGAGATACAATTATTTACGACTTATAATCTTTGTAAATCAACAATTAATAATGTAAATTGGTGAAATATGATAATCAAGTGTCTCACAAGTCATAACCATGCATTACAAGCAACAAAGTAGCTTTCTTTGAAAGCTAACTCCTCGTCACCCAATATCGTTAATTCCAGATACCCCTCATCAACAAGAATGAAGTACTGCAAAAATGATTAAAAATACTTTCCCAAATGTAGTACAGACAAGTGTCATCAAAATTAGCCCAAGGACGGATCCGGTGAGGATATAAATTTATACACCAAAATTAAGCATGAAAACGAATCAATCAATGAAGTCTGAAAAGAAATGCGCCTCCAACACTAATAGTAAAAACTATTACATTAAAAATTATAAAATAATTTGATGACTAAAAATAGCTACATAACTTCGGTAATTTGGCAAAATAAAAATATTCTTAGAAATCTAGCACTCTCTGACCCCAAACTTTCGAAAAAATGAAATATGTAACTTCAATTTAATGCTGCCCATAAAAAACAGAGTCTGAATATTTAATTCCTCACTGAATCTATTTTCGTTGTTTAATGTGGAGGCTTCAAATTCAATTTGTTTGTGCATTTTGTTGAACAACTGAGCGACGGTAGCTGTTAATTTCCTAAAAACTAATTAATTGTCCTTAATGGTCAACCCATCATCCATAAATTTACCAATACAAATTATTACCCGTCAGTAAATTGCCAACACGCTGCCTCTGACAAAGAGAAAGTAAAAAATTTGAAATAAAATTAAAGGATACTTTCATAAGATTATTTCATATTTTATTTATTTATTTCACATTCTCAAATACACTTTGGACGATGTAATTTTGAATTTTATAAATACACCAACGATTGCTTAACTTAACTCTAAATACAGTCAATAAATATGTACCTGAAATACAATTTTTTTAAAGGAATTCTGTACCTTAAATGCGTCGATGCAGTAAATAAATATGTATTTGAAATACAATTTTTTTAAAGGAATTCTGCACCTTAAATGCGTCGATCTCAAAGGCAAAATATCCTTCGTGATTCGATTGTGTTCCGGAGAAGGCCCGGGAAAACGACAGGCAGAATTGCTCTATTATTAGTTGCCGGTAATCGAACCTCTAACTTCCTGCGACCCGGTCGGCACGCGACCGCAGCGCCACGCTGTGTCAATAAAAGTTATCAATAACGCCGCTCCCTCACGAATTCCGCGATCTGATTTCCATCTTCAGTCTTCCTAACAAATGGACGTTCAAGATTGAATAAGAAAAAGCATTACGTAGGGAATCATAAGACCTTCCGGGAATATTGGTGCGCAAAGAATTAATCAGAATAAATTCCATTTTGGCGAGTATAAAATTGCCGGACTCATCCGTGTCCATTATCATTTTCGGTCCTTTTCAATAATAGATGGAATAAAATGTCTAAAATACAATGTCATTTAGTAAACGATGGAGGAAAATATTCCTTCTTTTTAAATATTTTTTCAATGAAGGTTTCTTCGTAACAACATGAATTAGGTTATAATCTAAATCAGATCATAACCGTTTATACAGAAAGCTCTGTATACGTCATGATCTGAAAATTACAGCTTGAAATTAAAATTAAAAGTTTAGGAAATGCAGATATAAACGTAAGAGTGGTAACGTTTCATATTGCATTTCCTAACATTTAGTTAACGAATTACCAAATACTACAATATACTCGTAACTGTTTTTTTTATTGCATCTGCAGGTTTAAACGACTACCTTAAGTTGTACCGTGTTCCAGACTTCAACCAATTTTAATATAATATATCTCGTCAGATTTTTATTCTCGTAATTTCCTTGGGCTACCGCCGGTAGCGTCGATAGCCCAGAGGACCTCCAACCTAGGGGGGTCTTGCGAGATGCGTCCATAATCATTTTCGGTTCTTTTTAATAATAGATGGAATAAAAAGTCTAAAATACAATGTCATTTAGTAACCGATGGAATAAAATATTCGATCTTTTAAATATTTTTTCAATGAAGGTTTCTTCGTAACAACATGAATTATGTTATAATCTAAATCAGATCATAACCGTTTATACAGAAAGCTCTGTATATGTCATGATCTGAAAATTACAGCTTGAAATTAAAATTAAAAGTTTAGGAAATGCAGATATCAACGTAAGAGTGGTAACGTTTCATATTGCATTTCCTAACATTTACTTAATGAGTTACCAAATACTACAATACACTCGTAACTGTTTTTTGTCGCATCTGACTACCTTAAGTTGTACCGTGTTCCAGACTTCAACCAATTTTAATATATCTCGTCAGATTTTTATTCTCGTAATTTCCTTGGGCTACCGCCGGTAGCGTCGATAGCCCAGAGGACCTCCAACCCAGGGGGGTCTTGCGAGATGCGCCCGGGCCCCTGCAAACGAGGAAGCGCAAGCGCCGTCTCGGGTGCAGCGCCCTCTGGGAATCCGCGTTCGACGGACGCGTCGTCGTGGCGAATCACAGCGCGTGGCTGTCGCCGCCGTGTAATCTGCTCGCCCGAATTAGCAGGAAACCTTTAACAAAGCGTGGGCGGATGGGGCAGTGCGCCTTTTTTTTGTGTGGGAGATACGCTTCGTGCGTTTCTTTGGAATTCTGTCGCTTTGTGGATTTTTTTGAGAGGACTACTCAGAAGCGGTCGCGAGGTTGTTAACGCACGGACGTTTGTAATTTTGTGAAATGTATTCCGTAAACTGAACTTGCTTGCAGTGTTTCAGAAGGAAAATGTACAGTTCTAGAGCAATGCGGAAGGCTTGTTAACGTACTAGGGGGTGAACAAATTAATGAAAACAGCTGTTATGTGGCTTAAGTGGCTTATGAATTGGCTAATGTGGCTTATGAATTGGCTAATGTGGCTTAAGTATTGTGGCTCATCCGAAGATCATGCGTATAGAGCTTTCATTGTACTCTTTCGAAAGTTGGAGAGGAAAGTATCCGAGAGGTAACATTGAGAGCCGGATGTGACGCGCAATAGACTTCAGGGACTAATGACCTCAAAAATACTAAAAAACTTAACTGCCTCTGACCTGGAGGTCCTAGATTAGATACCCGATGATGGCAGGATTTTCAAGACTAGATTGATAGCATGGTTGAATTCAACCGCTGTGTGGTGAAGAATTCTAGCGGACGGCAGCTACTATCGGTAGTTTTCAGTGGTGTCTCCGATCAACACCAGGCGAATGCTGGAGCAGTACAGCAACAAACGGGTCAAGAACCGCGCTCGATCTTTCCTTCTCCTTCCTTTTCTTATCGTCACCCCTTCTTTACACACACACAAACACACACACACACACTTACACGCACTACACTTACACGCACTACACTTACACGCACTACACTTACACGCACTACACTTACACGCACTACACTTACACGCACTACACTTACACGCACTACACTTACACGCACTACACTACCACACATTCCGGAAGACCGTTTGGGGACTTAGAACATGTCCCAGCTGGGGCGGTGCCCCGCTGGTGGGAGATACCTGGTTGTGAAAAAACCGCTATCCGACGGGACGATCGGCGCCAGATCTCACCATCCAGCGAGGGAAGATCACCGCCACGGCCTATGAAAAAATGCTCTACACTTACGGGACTAATGATCGTAGCAGTTGACGCTCCTGGAATTACCAATCAATGAAACAACTAAAATACTTAATCAGTTGAAGATCATCCCTTCCATTTTCATTCCTCATTCATTCTCATTGTCGTTCGCTCTTTATGATTATTGCCACTTCACATAGTGGAAAACAAAGGCAAACCAACACTGGTGAGGACATGAGGTGTGTGTGTGTGTGTGTGCGTGTGTGCGTGTGCGTGTGCGTGTGTGTGTGTGTGCGAGCGGAGGCCTCATCCTTCACCTACGCCCCAAAAACAGTTCCGCACTCATCAAAATTATCATGAGAAATGAATGGCGTTTGTTGTTTTTTCGCTAAGCCGAAATTGCAATGGATTGGAGCAACCTTGAAATATACTCATTTCGCGCCGCTCCGGCGAGGGGGAAATCCACAGTGGAGGGGACAAGAGGTGGTTAGGCGATTATAATTGTCACCAACGTGACGTCATAAGTTAGGGGAGACAATTTCACCATAGGGTCTAGGCGGAGCTCCATTAGAAAATTGAGCTGCCCGCGTTCGTGGTGTACCTGTGAGAAACAAAGCTTTCATCGTTCGAATTCGTTGCAGCAGTTTGAATTCGAGGTTTCCTTATAAGTGCTTTCGTATAAAAGTGAATTGGTAACTATGAGGTGGATAGACTCAAGGATGTTTATACTAAACGCGAGTGCCGAAGACACGAGCCTCGCCGTAACTTGGATCCGAGTGAGCGAAGCGAGAAAACTAGCCTTTTGAAGTAATTTTGGCATTAAAATGCGGAGGAAACAAAGTGTATGAAGGGCGAGCCATGAAAATCACCTATAGATAAGTTTTTTTTCTAACAGAGTGCTTAGGACGAGGGAGGGCTTAAGGAGACCCCTCTTCTGTCCCCACCCCTCTCCCTCCCCCCACGCTTCTCTAAAGGTGTACCGTGTTCCCTACTTTAACCTTAAAATTAATTATAGGCCACTTTTTCAGTGACATACATTTTTCAAAATTCCGTATAATCTGTTCTGTTGAAATGTGTATTAAATCGCTCGCTAGTCAGCGCATCAGTCCTCTGAAGAGGCGGCAAAGCCGAAGAATCCGCTGGCACTCAGCGGTATCCACACAGCGTGCGTTCGTTGCATGACTCACTCCCCTCTACTACTGGTAAGAAAGGGCCAGCCAAGGGCACATGTTGCCGATTTCCTGAGCGGTTTCTTGACACGCTCGCAGTTCGGAGGCAGTGGGCAGTAAATGGACAGAGTAAATTAGATGCGCGCTTATGTGCAAGACACACACGATTGGTAGTGAATGTACAAATACATAATATACTATATTAAGCGTGATTTAAGTGTTAAATTTCCAACATATTAAGTACGTGATAGTGTCAAAGTTAACTATTGTCATATTTGGTAAAATATTTTGAAAAAATGTCACAGCACACTTCGAGAAGTTTGTCTCTTGACAATGAGTGTATTGAACGGCGTTTATTAGAGAAGCCTTTTAATCGTCGTTCGTATACTGAGAAATTGTAAAAATGAATGTGTTTCATGAATATATATATATATATATATATATATATATATATATATATATATATATATATATGAAAATAAAAAGAGTACAAACTAGACAAACTACATTATCGAACATTATATATAATCAAAGTTTATTTCTAAGGTCAGCGGTAGCCCAGGGCATGAAAGCAGTATACGCCACTGTCCCTGGGGGCCCTGGCAGACAGGCAAGGCCTCCTGGAAATAGAGAGATTGCTCTAAGAAGGGACCGCTGTGACAGCTACAGCTCGAGTCGTAACTACAGGTTATGGGCGTATGTTCAATGAGTTCGTTTGCAATTGACTCGCTTGTAAATGCCTTCGACACAACCTCTTGCAATGCCATTATCCAGCATGACTTTCTCTTGTTTTCCGAACATCAAACGGGTTAGATGAGACTTCCGCGGCCGCAGTCATTAGCAACATGGCTGTCCTGGAGAAGCCGCATCCTACGCACAGGTGCCTACCTTTCTGTCGCCATTCTACGACCTTCCTCAACGTTGAAATACATTAGATCGGATGGTTGAAATGCATTTCGCCATGCTCAGGAATGTCGCAGAAAAGCGTCTGCAACGTTGGCACCTGTGCCTAGGACAGCCAAGTAGCTACAGTCAAACGGGTTCTTTCTCAGGCTAACTTTACTACATCATCTTCCGAAAGCAGCAAAGCCTCCTGTACGTGGACAGCCAGACCGCAACAACGAATGAGTGGGTATTGATTCATGGCACGTCAACTACTGAGGTTTTTAGTTCCGTAAGTTTAGTGTATGTTATATCTTGTATGTAATGATCTTCCATTGCTAGAACTTTACATCCAGCGCCTATTTAGTGATTACGGATCTTCCATTTATCTTCCCTAGCATGCCACCGCCCTTGCCGGCAAGCCGTTGGAAATCCGACATGTGTGGTAGTGTACATGGAAGAGTGTGTGTGTGTGTGTGTGTGTGTGTGTGTGTGTAAGGGTGGAGCGGGGTACGAATGAAAGATCGCGCGTGATCCGTGGACCATTTTTAAGATCACCACTGTGGATCCGCCTGATACTGATCGGAGAAACCACGGAAAACTATCGATCAGAGCAGCCGGCTCTTGGAATTCTCCTCCAGGCAGCGACTGAACTCGATCTAACTAGTATCGAAAATCCATCTTGTCGGAACTCGAACTCTAGGATCTTCATTCATAAATGACTCCATTATATCTTCCTTTTCTGTTTGAATGCAATGTCATCATGTTCTCTTCCATCTCTAATGGCACAAACACGAACATAAAAGCTTTTGGCGTTTACTAGCTCGCGTGTAAACTATTGTCGATGGTGTTCACGTTAACATCAATAAAAAGGATTCAGTTAAATAACCTGATTGCAAGCTTTTTTGTTCACACCTTGTTTAAGGTATCGTTTCTCGTATTCCAAAAATTGTAAATCAAATTAGGCCTTCGACAGTCTGGAATAGATTGTTGAAACTATTTAGAGGCACCAGTTCTAATTATGGCGGAAAGTTTAAAATAATAATTGCTATTTCGGAGGTTTATTATCGTCAGTTGCACGTCGAATGTTCCACAAAAGTAATAATTTCTCGGAGCCGTAGACCGTATCTGGCGCCAATGTTTGTTTGGGGACGTGAACGGGTCACGCTGCCGGTTCCGTAGAGGGCTTCGAACTCTCGAGGAAAACAATCTCCATCTTTAGGTGACATCCTGCCAACGTGTGTCGCATGTTTCTGTTGTTATACCACTTGTTTCTTCTGTTTTCATGTTTTCAGAAGCTTATATTACGTGCACGGTATAATACCCCGGCCATTGTAGCTGCAAAATAAGCATAGCTTCTAAAAAAATAATTAGAAACTGAATTAAACTGTTAATGGGTAATCTGAAATGAACTGTTTAAATATACTAAATTTCTAACCATGTTGGCGAGGAGGAAATTATCGTACTATTCACAGCTTTTACACGTAAAATGTATTCTTAACAGATAGAATATTAATACGGTCCATCTACAAATCCACAGTGATAGTAGGGGTTAAATAGGTAAAGAAATAGCTTGATGTAAAATGAGGATAAAGTCAGACATACTCCACAAAAATAAGGAAATGCTACTTTATTAATGATGACCCTAATAGATATTAATAGGTTGTTTGAAAGCGACCTGTCCTGAAAGCGACAAATGAATGAGCAAATTCATTCTTCGTTCACATCTCGTTTTCAAAAGCAAAACAAGATATCTATTTGCAAAACTTCACCTCCACAACATAAATTCTACAATATATTTTCAATGAACAGAGTTCTTAACTGGAAGTTAAAAAACCTTAATATGAAAAGTGAATTTTGTCATACGGAATACACGTAAAATCGTACTACCACTACCTCCAATCTCTCACTATCTCTCCCATCTTTCCTCATCACAACATTAACCGCAGCTGCCACCACCACCATTATGGCTTTCGTAATCCTATTCTACAGAACTACATCCAACATCCAAATTCATCACTCCTACAGCTACGTCTCTAACACTAACTCATATCACTTCTACTCATTTATCATCTAGAATAATCAACTCTCCACTAGCCACTGTCAACACATACATACACCAAACTAAAATCTTCCAAAATTCTCTCATTTCCATCAACTAAAACTATCATAATCACAACCCCCACCCAAACTACCAACATTGAAAAAACTACTACCACTATCACCACCAACAACACTAGTACCATACTTTGCAACGCCCCAAACCACGTGTATTGGCATCTCCAATCGCCACGCATCGACGTGGGTGGCTCAATTGATGTCACTGCAGTGCCTAGGGAGGTCCTAGGGTTCTATTCACGACGGTGGCAGAATTTTCGACAATAGCTAGATAATTAGGTCGAATTCAGCCGCAGTCAGGAGGAGAATTTTAGCAGCCGGCTACTCTGTTTGGTAGTTTTCCGTAGTTTCTCCGATTAACACCAGGCGAATACCGGAGCAATACCTTAACAAACGAGCCACGGACCTCGCACGATCTTTCCTTCCTTTTCCTTGAACTATCCTCACCCCTTACATACACTTTCACTTACAAGTACTACACTTGGGAGCTGAGAGCTTGTCCCGCGTATCTTCCACCACTGGGGCGGTGCTACATTGGTGGAGGATACCTGATTGGGAAAAGCTGCTAGCCGACGTGTACGTCAGCGCGAAATCTCGCCATCTAGCTTGGGGACGATCACCACCACTACCTCATGAGTAAAAAAACATTCACCATACCTACGGAACTAGTGACCTTAGCAGTAGACGCGCCAGGAAATACCACTCAATCAATCAATAACCAACCATCACATATCCCAAATCCCGTTCGTCACCATCGACGCCTCGACAAGTAGCACAAGCATCCCACCACCGCCCAGACCCACACCCGTTCGACTCTGCCTAGCCGCCGCCCCCTGTGCACGCCCCCCGTCTCCGCCTCCGCCGTCGCCCATGGCCCGCCTCCGCCGTCGCATGCACGCGCCACCGCCCCCGCTTCCGCTGCCTAATTGGGCCACACGACGCATCGCCGCTAACGAGCGCTCACACACACACACACACACACACACACACACACACACACACACACACACACACACACACACAGGGTGTCCGGGGAGGAAACTTAGAAAAATCGAAAATAAGCTCGTAAGACAATTTTAAGCATTTTTGTCTAATAAACTACTTGGGTGTTCTGAATGGCTAATCCGCAATGAGCGCTTGAAAGTTGGTTTGAAAAAATTATTTCTAGGCAAATGTTTGCATTGCAAAAACGTAGAAATACTCCAGGCCGGTTTCCAGAGCGATCAAATATTGCATTTCGTGACTTACCATTTTGAATTACTAAACGTGGAGCATCTACAACTACTTGGCTACATTTATTTCTTAGGCGTCGTGTATACATTAAGCTAAGCTAAAGAGGGCAAAAGGGTTTCAGGCAGAATATAGGTGAAGAGTGTACTAGTTTATTGTTAAGTAACATTGATATTTTTTATACATTTTTCAACATTTGTTCAAATAATTTCTTTTTTAGTCTTAAACTATAACATTAAAAATTAACTAATCAATTTGTTTTACATAACATTTGTTTTACAAAACATAAATTAAAGTTAGATGTAAATTGTTACAATCAACGGAAACATTTTTTCATCTATTTTTATTAAATCTAATTTTACAACGAACATATTCAAAACTGATATGTAGGACATTCTAGCGTCCATTCAAATTGGTTACTATGCCATACGTCATCCATGACGGCGGTGTGTGTACGGTTTAAGATCAAACATTTTTTCGTATGCGTCCTTCCTTCACTCCGAACTTGCCCCTAATCTTATTCTTAGGTGCAGTCAGCATCGCCGTCGAAATCCGACTTCAATAATCATAAACTTTAGTACACAACACAAATAAAATAAATAAAATTACTCTTTATTGTGCTGTAATTTATTTTCACTTCTTGCATTTACAAGGGGAATGGGTATTGTCGTAAGCGTAACGTCATTATTTAGGGGGGGGGGCTTCAAGCGCGCGTTACGGGTGCGTTACAGGGGGGAGAGGGGGTATTCAAAATGCTCCAAATTTGCGTTTTGTAATTTATGGATGGCACCTTATGAGAAACCCCTTCTGATCCAATTGTTAACCAATATAAATTAAATTAAATTCAATCACTGCCTTATTTTCCGTGGAGAGGCTCAGACCACCAGGCCTGCTCTTTGGCCTGACCACCCAAATTCCGCTAGGCTCTAAGCTCCTTTCACCATCTAGCAGAGAAAGGAGGTATCGAGCGACGAAACATACTATTAGAATTTTGCTCAGAGGCTTCTTTTAGAATTGTGGGTCTTTTACATGCAGTACATCTACAACGTGGGACAGCCGGTTTTACTTCCCCTCCAAAGACGAACCAAGGACTTTTTTCGACCTCTAAAAATCCATGTCTTCGATCGCGTTCGAACATACGAAATTGGGTATAACACCCCTATACACTACCCTTTACATCGCCGAAGTCACAGTATGGTGGGTGCTGATTCACGGAACTTCATTCCACACTAGAACGATGAGTAGAGCTCGCCTTCGCACGTGGATCTCCGAGTGTCATTCACTGGGAAGAGCGCGACGACCGAGGGGGAAGTGGGGGTGGGGCAGGAGGGGTGGGGAGGGGAAGCGATGTACGCATGCGCGCGCCGCGAAGGCACGCGAGGACACGCCGCGCCGTGACTACACGCCCCGCGCACGCGGCACCACATACATACACACATATACATACATACATACACACACACACATATACATACATACATACACACACACACATATACATACATACATACACACACACACATATACATACATACATACACACACACACATATACATACATACATACATACACACACACACATACACACATACACATACACACACATACACATACACATACACATACACATACACATACACACATACACATACACACACATACACATACACATACACACACACATACACATACACACACATACATACACACACACATACATACACACACACATACATACACACACACATACACACACACATACACACACACATACACACATACACACACACATACATACACACACATACACACACATACACACACACATACACACACACGTACACACACATACACACACACATACACACACACATACACACACACATACACACACACGTACACACACATACACACACACATACACACACACGTACACACACACGTACACACACATACACACACACATACACACACAGAGCGTCCGAAATGGCCAGTTTCTCGAGGGAGGAACGTTCAAACTCCAGAGAGGCGACGAATGACTTAGGTGCCTCAGTCCATCAATGGATGTCACTGCAGGCGCTCTGAGGTCCCACAGTGCAAGATATTCATAGACCTAGCTAAATAGCAAGGTCGACTCAGACGCTGTCTGGAGGAGAATTCGAGTGCTTGGTTGCTCTGATCGGTAGTTTCTCCAATCAACACCAGGCGAATACGGCGAACAGTACCCTAGCAGATGGACCACAGACCGCGCGATCTTTCGTTCCTCTTCCTGGTCCTATCTTCACCCTTTATTTACATACACTTCAGTACCACACATGCCGGGAGACCAGTCGGGAGCTTAGAGTGTGTCCTGGCTGGGGCGGTGCCCCACTGGTGAGAGATACCTGGTTGGGAAAAAACCGCTAGCCGACGGTAGATCGGCGCTGGATCTCACCATCTAGCGAGGGAAGATCACGCTTCATCTCGCGATAAACAGTCACTAGACTTACGGGACTAACCTTAGCATTTGACGCTCCTGGAATCACTAATCAATTAATTGAGAGAAGAAGCGACAAACTGAAAAGAGAAACGAAGCCCATGTACCAGTCTCAATAACTCGTAATATGCTTCTGAAAATGCTTCCTCTTGTTAAATTTGAAATTCATTTGTTAAATTTTAATTTTGAGTCGCATTAAGTTCATAGTCAAGAGCGATCTACATTATAGGTGAATGCACACAGATTACGTTTAATAATTGTTTCAGTAGAGTTTGGAGATACTTGGTTCAGTTAAGAGATAATACATTAAACTGTAATATCTGATATTTCATTGAAAATAATCATTTTTTGCAAAACTTCTCTTCAAAATTTGGTGACTTCAGTATGGTCTAGAAATCTTCTCATTTCATCAAACTCATTTCTTTTGGCGTAATTCCTACAATCATAAAAAATACAAACAAAAAATACGCTACATGGATAGATTTGTATTATAAAATAAAGACAGGGGTTGTAGGGCCTTGTCTGCGGCCAAATATTTAGTAAGCTAGTGAGGCCTGTTCTGATTCTGGATATACTATCATCTGTTCTTTTCTACTGAATGTAGACCTGTTTTTAAAAAGAGCTTTAAAAAAACAAAAAACAAAAAAAGGCTTGTAACACTGGAAGGAAAAGTGCAGGTCCTTGTTTTGGATTCCTTAATTTGGAATAGAATAATAAAGAAATAATAAAGAAAATAATAAGGAATAACAAAGAAATAATAAAAAATAATAAGAAATAAAAAAATCATAAATAAGACACCCAAAATGGATTAACAGTAACAAATGAATTATTTTCCAAGAAAGGCATCAACCTCGCTAGGAGTGAACGATCCCACACACCCTTCCCCTCGTCTCACACTCTACCCCCTCTCTGCTCTCACACATCAAGACATTTACATGCCCATATCAAGACAACACCAGAGAATGAGATCGTTTAACATCATTCATTGTAAGTCTGAAAATCTTTCAACCCGTATCTTCACACATTATTTTCAAGGCTGTCCTCCTGTCTTTCCTCCTTTCTGTCACCATAGACCTCAAGATCATTACCGATCTCATTCAGCGCCTATCTGCCTTCCTTTGGTCTCTCCAAAATGTATTATTTATTTATTTATTTTACGTCAAAAAAGTTCATAACTGTGTGATGTGCTATGAGGAAGTGAATTCTGTACACGTTTTCAAAATTCTGAGATCCCTACACTAAGCCATATACTACTTGAATTTTGAATACAAAAAAAAATTCGCATTTGTTGCAATGATTGTTCAAAAAAGATAAGTCAGCAATAAATTTGGACTCTTATCCATCATATCCTTCGTCAAGGAATAATACTTCCTGCCGCGACTACATGGAAACGATAAATTGAAGAACTATATTTCCCATTAAATTCTAGAAGACGTCCACAGATAATTAAGTTACATTTATGTCCAGAAGCAAAACAAGGGGCCATCTCAGCATTTGCTCAATGGATCAGGGAAACTGGACGAAAACCCAGGTCGAGATGTTACTCTGAGGTCTGTTTATCAAAGAAAATCAGACTATTTTTTTAAACAATGATACATTCTACAATATATCAATCTACGTTTCCATGTTTCCGTGTTCCAATTGCCTGGTTAACAGTGGGTGGAGTGGCTCTGGAATTCCTTTCGAGTCGAACCGTAATGGATGCGAGGTGCAAATGGTGAATCCTAATGAAGGGCAATTATCGCTGCCTCAGAAATCGATAGCACATTCGTTTGAAGTCCACTGGCACGGACAAAAAAATGAAGTCGGGCACCTAGGAAATTACGCTATTGGATAATGCGTTTCCCGATATCATCAACAATTTGTTCCATGACTTCATTTCTTATGGCATAAATTTTGAAACCTTGCAATCACTTTCCAACATTGAAAAGATGAAAATAATGTATTAGGAAACGAAGTATGGGAAATTTTCAATGAAAACAAGGTGACAATGTAATGTCGTTTAGGTATCAATATTTGTTGTAATAAGGATACCGGGAAGAGCGAGAGCGACAAAAAAGATAGGGAGAGATTGATTGATTGATTGATTGATTCTGAGCACGTCAACAGCTAAGTTCATTAGTCGCGTAAGTGTATTGATTGTTTGATTTTTTTACGGGAGGTAGCAGTAATATCCTTCTCTAGATGGTGATATCCGGCCCCGACCTATCGTTGAATAACGGGGTTTTTCCTTACCAGGTATCTACCACCAGCGTGCACCGCTCCGGCTGGGACACATTCTAAGCTCCCGGCCGTTCTCCTGGCATGTGTGGGCGTGTAATGCATGTTATTGTAAGTGTGTGTAAATCAGGGGTGAAGTTAGGACAACGAAAAGGAAGGAAAGTTCACGAGCGGACCGTGACCCGTTTGTTAGGATACTGCTCCGCCATTCGCCTGGTGTTGATCGGAGAAGGGAGGAGAAACTGACAGAACGGGAGGTGAGTTAGAAAAATTTCCTAATTATTTTGTTTAATAGTCTTTTCACTTCATACTTGAAATGTAAATCGACGACATGAAAATCTCGAGTAGAACGATACGGCATGTCGTACTGGATCGTTATGGAAAATGAACTTCGGTGAACGACATGAAAACGAAAATATAACGGCGTGGGTGAAGAGGAGAAAGGATAATAGAGATATGAATTTTTCTTTCTATATCTTCGAGATTCTTTAAATTTTCTTTTTTCCAATCTAATACGAAAACATATCCTAGCGTACACTTAATTCATCTTTAAACTTCATTGACAAAACTTTTCGACTGCGGTTTTTCCACTGAGAACTTGGATTTGTTACTGAAAATTGGACAAGCGAGAACAGCAACTCGATATGTTTTGTGGTTTACATCACTTCTTTTCTCATTATTTAAAGATTTTGAAGTGATGAGCAATCTGTATAAGCTTGGTTAATCGTAGTTACAGTACATCAGTAATGATTTATGTTTTTAATGATAGTTTTTAGCTTTTATTTCATCGCATTTTACTTTCGTTTGTAATCTGCCTTAGTGTTCACCTTAATTTTTATACTATTTTTGTGATATTTTACATGCAAATGTTTACGCAATACAATAATTTCATTTTCAAATCTTGAAGATGCATCTGCAAAGCGCTGGAGTATTGTACAGATTTGCCTGTGTACATTAAAATGTAAAACTAGTACATTGTTTGTAATCTTTTGGCATCAACAATTTATTTTACTATTAACTGTGTAATGAAGTAAACGCAAATATGACTAAGAACGAAATCATGTACAAAATTTCAAAAATTGGTAGATCACAGTCTTCTCAACAAGTGTAATGTTCAATTCACAAACCGGGAGCGGTAGCTCAGCGCATCAACTGATGTCACTGCAGCGCCTCTGACCGGGAGGTCCTAGGTTACACTCCCCACGGCGACAGGATTTTCGACACTAGCTGTTCAGCTAGGTCGAATTCAGCTGCTGTCTGGAGGAGAATTCTAGCGGCCGGCTGCTCTGATCGGTAGTTTTCCGTGGTTTCTCCGATCAACACCAGGCGAATGCCGGAGCAGTACCCTACCAAACGGGCCACGGACCGCGCGCGATCTGTCCTTCCTCTTCCTTGTCCTATCCTCTCCCCTTACACACACACTTACACTAACATGCACTACACTACCACATATTCCGGGTGACCGGTCGGGAAGTTAGAGCTTGTCCCGACTGGGGCGGTGCCCCGCTGGTGGGAGAGTCCTGGTTAGGGGGAAGCCCCACTAGCCGACGGTAGGTCGGCGCCGGATCTCGCCATCCAGCGGGGGAAGATCACCGCCATCTCCCGAGAAAAAAACATGCACTACACTAACGGGATTAATGACCGAAGTAGTTGACGCGCCCGAAAACACGAAAAAAATCAATCAATTCAATTCACAATACTCTATGGAATTTTATTCCGGATGGTATAAAAATATTGAATAAATCCGTTCGGCGTATCTACGCATTACTTTCAACTCTATAATCTCACGTTAAAACAACAACTTGTATATCAAGAAAACATGTTTATTTTTTGAAGCACGTTTTTCAGAGCTTCATGCCAGAAGTCGGAAATGTAGGAGAAACAGTGGTAACGTACGACTGTGTTTTAACGTTAAATATCCTTACTGAAAAATATTAAAGCCTACAGGAACTGAAAAATTAAATTACATTTTTCAGGACCTAAGAATTTCGAGATCACTTCTCCAAATGAGTTTCATTCTCATAAACATAACTACCAGAAAAGAGTGAAATTGAAAATTACTTCTCAGACACTTAATGACTTTATAATGGAAATCAGTCCCGAAGGACATCTTTGTAATACCTAGTCAATGAAGAGGAAAACTTTGCAAGGTTATGGCTCGAAATTGATAAAACACACGAAACGGAGTTGGCAAACTGATCGCCAAAGTTTATCAATTTGGGAAATTCCTCGTCACTGCCCTTCTCATGTCATTATTTTCTTTCAGTAATGCCACACAACGAGAACAGAAAGTAATGTAAAACGACAAACAGACATCGAAAAGAGGTGGTAAGATGATACCAACTGCAAACTAGTGGTGCCTCAACAACACAAACTTTCTCGCATTATTTCTAAATTTCAAAATTGTTCGATGTTCAGAGACTTCAACGAAAATGAGACCCACTCCATTATTTTAAGCGTCCCTCCTACAGGCGGCCGGGAAAACCGACATGACAGCGGACATGACAGCGGACATGACAGCGATGAAGACAGAGGTCAGAGTAGTAACCACGACAGTGACTAAGGGCCGTATTTATAAACCTCAGACAGGGGTCTGGGTGGCCTAGCAGGCTGCCAGTGTTCGGTTTTGCGATTTATGAACGACCCCCAGTCAATTCCAGTCGCCCCTTGTCCTCTTAGCAAGCCTCCAGATGGCAGGCCCCTAAGAGCTCTGCTAACAGAGCTTTATAAATACGACCCTAAGACAGTGGCCAGAGCATACGCACTTTTCAAGTGGCTGGAACTGTGGCGGGGCGAGAGCTCAACAGGACGAAGGCAACGCCGGCAAGGGCCGGAGCGAAGGGAGAAGCAAGGGCTTACGGCGCCGCACGCCGCGGCGGGGCGGGTGTGTGGGCGGAATCGCCCTCGCAGCCGAGCACGGCGGGCGGGGCAGGACGGGGAGGGGCGGGGCGGGGCGGGGCGGGGGCGTAGGCGTATCGCGAGAGGGGTATCCGGCGCGCAGACACACCGGCGCCTGATCCGAACCTATGATGACAAAATCAATACCACTTCAAACGCCTTCCCTCCGCCCCTGCCAGGCGCCTGGCCGCGTCGTAGCGGTCACCTGAGAGCCTCCTCTGGCCGACCGACCGACCGCCGACAGACCAAAATGACCTCCGCCTTATCAACCCCGTCCCCGCCCCCGACGCTCTCGCGCACTGGGCGAAACCGGCTCAGATCTCGTGTATACGCAAAATACTATATATATATATATATATATATATATATATATATATATATATATATATATATATATATATATAGAGAGAGAGAGAGAGAGAGAGAGAGAGAAACAAAATAAAGGATGTTAAGAAATTATATGAAGTATTTCATATAGTCATGTGTATTTTTGATGTTACTGCTGAATATGTTATTGTTGTTCAATTAAGTTAATACTTGTTACTTTATAAAGACGGTAAACCCTCATTAACACAAATTCCAAGAGACCGAAATATATTCGTGTTATCCGAGTATTATAAATGTCCGTATTACTGTAATCCCTTGCCACGACCGAAGTTGTGTTCGTGTCTAAATATTTATACGTCTAATTACCATGCATTACCCCTAAAGAAACGTATAAAATCTGCGTTATGCATGTCTTTCTTAAAAATAGAGAAAACACCAAAATACGCACACTTGCACGGAAAACGAATACATTTTTAAGGGGAGAAGGACACGCAAAAATCGAGGGGAAAAAACTGAGTAAAACTCTTGGAGGAATGTAGAATGGGGGGAAATGTATTTTTGAAGATATTTGCAAAGATCGAGAAATTGTGGGCAATTCAAGGCTGCACTGCTTGCGTCTAGCGCGTTTCTTTGAATATTCTAAGTAAAACGCCTCTTGTTGTGAATAAGTATAGAAGTAATTGCATTGTTGTATAAGGCAGCTCTGCGCTGCGTCCCAGTATCCCAGTGGGAAGACCTCCATTTCAAACCAATGCTTTGCTAGCGGTGGCCCGGACGGAATATCTCCACTGCCAAGACTGGAACCCTAGGGCCTTCCGATCAGAGGCACTGCAGTCAATTCAGTTGATGCCCTGAGCCACCTAAGCGAGTGTGGAGTGTGGGTGTAAGAAAATTTTAGGGTCCACTGTGAAACGCGGTTCCTCGTCACCACCAAAGGATCTCTGATCGAAAATGAGGCGACCGGGTGACGCTCTTTGTGATACGCCAGTGCACAGAGTAAGCTCGAGATGGACAGACAAAAAAGTGTAACGGACACAGAGTAAGCTGGGGATGGACAGGCAAAAAAGGAGGGCTAAGCTTTGAGGACGGCAGCGTGTACTTGGTGCATAAATACGATCGTCTCGAAAATCCAAAAATTCTTTGTGGACTGTAGAGTAGATACAAGACGAAAATAGCGTTTCCTGGAGTTCATTTACGTCCTCTGGATGGTGTTAATAGGAATGGCAGTTTTCGTAGGTTCTATGGGTAAACCTGATGTGAATAAGGTGAAACGAGAAGGGTAAAAATAAACAAGGAATATCAAGAAGAATCACACGATAAAAAATAACAATTGGCATGTGGGTTTTTCGTACATTCATTTTCCATCACGGCGTTTTATCAAATACTGATGTAAAAGAATAAATACATGAGAATTTTTATATCAAAAAACATTCCAATATCAATAAATTTCAATTTATAATTTTAAAATTTTAAAATTACTTTTAACAAATTATTCAAAGAATATCTGCTTTGTTCCCGAAACATATACGATTTTCCCTTTTATGAAGAATTGTCATAATCGGACCATTTTCTTATAATTAAGGGACCTGATTGTCTTTTTTGTGGCGAAATGTATGATGATGCCATTTATATAATGTCATGGTAGTATTTACTAATAATGGATCACTTAAGGAAGGATCCGTGTAATATACTTTTTTTCATACAATATTGATTATGCAATGATCAGGAAGTGTATGTTAATTTAAAAATATTCTTAAACCCTTTCCTGTGCATGATATTGGAATCTACATTAAAAAAAGGAGATAAAAATTCAGAGGGAAATTAAACATTCTATTTAAGGGAACATTTAAATAAAACCTGGTACTGTTTATTACAGATCTGAAGTGAAATATTTTGGTTGTTTCCATTATAGGGCATCTTTCATACTTTTAAAAAAAAGTTTCGAGCGAACGTTATTTTCTCGTACAGAATACGAATCTGCAAAAATCGGGGAAATACGATAACCACTTGAAATTTCAGAGATATCATTTCCATATACAATTCGAAGCCGACATATTGGAACGTAAATGAATATATTTCTCGAAAAAATATATTAACTGTTTATTAAGGAAAAATAGAATGATTTTGTAGTAAAAAATGTCCTTTTTTTGGTATTGTATTTTTCATCAATCTCCATCATTGTATCTTTAAATTGGCGTTTGAAATATGTTGATATCATTCTTACAAGTATTTTTTTATTTATTTATATGTGAAGTCCTTTCATGGGGTTTAGGTGCGGGATCCGATACTTTTAGATACTGTTATAGTATAATGCAGCGCCTAAACACTGAAAGACTTATACTTGCAGAAAGTAAATTGAAAACTTTATGTTGTAAAGCTAAAAAAGTGTCAAAAAGAAGTAGTTATTGGAAAGTGATTATTCTGATGAAGCAAGTTATCGAGCTTGCGTGTTCGGAGGGTTGTATCTTGTAAGCCCACTTCCCGAAAGTTGATATTTTTAATAATAAGTTGTCATTTCCTCAGCTTACTCCTCCTTAGTAGAAAGATCACCTACATTTTTTGAAACATTTTTTTCTAATTACCATAGTATTATCCATTCTACGGAACTTTATTTACTAAAAACGTGATAAAAATTGCATTATGAGAAAATATTGTATCTACGAAAATAGAAAACATATTTCAAAACCGTTATTTCAGTGTTATTATGGTTGACATATCTGCAACCTACCCAAATTGCATACGCCTAACTTCAATACATTCTGAGATTTAGACTAAAACATTTAACACTGCCAGGATAGGGCATTCCATTTCCGAAAAGGCGTCAGGGATCCTACAGGATCACTCGCGATCAGCTCCCCAACTCTTCTCAATTATAAGCTCCATCGTGTCCCGAACGTCACGCCGAAGTAGCCTCTCCCTCTATTTTGCACGATATTTTCTTCAGATACTCCAATAAAACGTAAATAAACTACCCGCCATGTTTTGATTAGTATATCTTCTTCCAATCTTCCTTTATCGTCTTCGTCTCTTTCTCTTCTCCTTCTCCTAACGATGAAAACATTCTATTCCACGAACCACTTCCTTTTAACATAAAGAGAGTAAGTTGGCTGAGTTGAAACGTTTCCCAACACACACCACGAACATAGAGAATGTAAGAGTCAGCTTTTAAAACTTTGTCCACGAACTCCCAACTTCGTTCCCACAACATATGTAAGTCTGCAGAGATGCAGTTTCATCCAATCCTTTCCGTGCCTGTGCACTGCCTGGCCCTCTCTCGTGATTTTTAAACCCGCGGCGGTCGGGAAGTGTAAACTTATTATCGCCACAGCGCGCCGCACAATGGTCAGAAACGAGCAGAAACACGCACAAAAGGGGAAAAAACATTAGAAAAGAACAATTTTTTTCCAATATCATCAAAACTGCAATTAACAAGAAAATAAAAAAGGATAATTTAATTTTCCATTTAAAAGTTGATGAACGAAATTTAAACGTTTTGCCCGAATAAAATGTATCACCTGCAGCCGGGAAATTAGTGTGATTGTTCATAACATTTCGTCATACCATTTTGTTACATCGGCCAACACAAACAATGGAATGGAGAAACGAAAAGACAACCTTAACGGCCAGCGTCCGTTAAGAGTTTAATAGTTCACCGCCAGATTCGAACAATCTAAGCGAGAGAGTTGAGGCCAAAAATGGCTTATTAATACTCCTACTGCAAGATAAGGTATCTCAGATAACAAACTTTGTTATAATTCTCGGGTACAAACTGCTTACAAGCTGTTACCGGGTCCGTTATTTGCTCTAAAACGACCATGTGTTCACTACTTTTCGTATAACCTTCCTATAAAAATCAAATCGTGTAAAGAAGAAATACCCATTCTTGCAATAGGAGTATTCATCCGCCACAAATATCCCATATAGGAGTATCCATCCGCTACAAGTCGTTTGTTTCAACTGTTCATCACGAACGGCTGACAATTTTTTTTCGGGCCAAGGACCGTGTGTTGTCTATCCTTCCCCTCCCTTGTCCCATCCTCATCCCGTTACTTACACACACACTAACATGCACTACACTACCGTGACACCAGTCGGGAGCTTAGAGCTTGTCCCGGCTGGGGTGGTGCCCCGCTCGTGGAAGACACCTGTTCGAGGAAAACCCCGCGAGCCGGAGTGTAAGTCGACTCCGGATCTCGCCGGGGAAAGACCACCACCTCCTTTCGCGATAAAAAAGCATGCACTACACTTACGGCACTAATGGCCTTAGTAGTTGTCGCGCCCGGAATCGCTAATCAATTAAAAAACTGACTAATCCTTAACGGACGCCTGGCTTTAAGAGCGATATTTCCTTTATGAGTTGGGTAGCGTTAAGTCGGTATAATAGTTCAGATTCACCCCCCCCCCTAGCCATTAATAACAAAACCTTATGTGTCATCAACACCCTGGGCGCGCGTTTGTGCGTCTTGTGGAGCACTGCGCGGCAGGAAGATTCGTCGCAGCCGGCCGGAACTGCCACGACTCATTCTAGTCCGCAGCGCCCGCAAAGCAAGTGCGAATGGGGACGGAAAGGCAGCCTGCCTCATGACATTACGCAGGGGTCGACACAACAGGGTGCCGGGATGTGTGTCCTGTAGCCTAGGTTGTTACTGAAACTGTTTGGGAGTTGCTAAATTAATAAACCTTCTTTACGTGAGAAATCTTCATAAACAAAATGTGATATTGGTTCAGTAACACCTGATGACACAAGTAACACTAGCAGTCCAGCCGCCATCACCAAGTTAATCGAACATCCAACCAATCCAAACACAATGAATTATCGTAAATCCAAACAATACGTGATTTAATCGTATATCCAAACAAACCAACCCACACACTTTGACATGTCTAGGTTTAATGTACAACAGATTCTCTTGAATTTCGCCCTTACATTGTTTATTTGTATAAACTTTGGCTGAAATTTTTGTATTCTAATTCTTGATTTGTACAAATAAAGTACAATAATAATAATGAAATGAAGCAATCACTCGCTCCATTCAATTCGCTTATCACACCATCTGCAACATCCACACCGACGGCTACACCCAACTACACCTATCCACACCAATGGCTACGCCCAACTACACCTATCCACACCAATGGCTACGCCCAACTACACCTATCAACACCAATGGCTACGCCCAACTACACCTATCCACACCAATGGCTACACCCAACTACACCTATCCACACCAATGGCAATGTCCAACTACACCTATCCACTCCCCTACTCTAACAAATACACCCTACCACTTTGCTCAATCAACCGCACCTACGCCACACCCAAACACTTGTCAAATCAATCGGCCGTCCGGAGAGGCAGACGCGACCCGATCGTCTCAACCAAACTCAGCTTCATCAATCAACAGACGAAACGGCGCTTCAACGTTTAGAGCGATTAACCGATCAATTTAAGCAACCCGACCCGATCTTATTGACCAATCCGGCCAACACGAAGCGACTCCATCGGCCGATCCGAATGACCAACCCACGAATCGAACGATCGTGGAAACAAACAAATAATCAATCGAATCAACTCGCCCGACCCTGCCCGATTGCAGCCGATCCGATCGGGCCGAAGGTTTCGTCACTAACCTTACGTTCCCCATCATTTAATTAACTGCCATCACTGATTACCTGCCATCTGTCAGCGCGTGGAGGTCTAACCCGGTCGCACGCGGTTACTACCACTCCGGGAGAACTCTTCCAATGAGAAGTTCTTCGTGTCCCGAATGTATACTTCGATTTAAACATAGTTGCACTTCAAGGTCACGAGCTGAAACGAGACGGGACCTGTCATCCAATCCGGAGCTTCGTTAGGATTTAAATTTTTGGTATTGGAGCTCTCGATTGGATAACAATGTACCCCTCTCCTTCCAGCTCGTGACCTAGAAATACAGCTATGTGTAAATCGAAGTATAACGCCCATGTAGGCCCCCCCCTCCCCGTCGGACCTGGAGCGGTAGCTCAGTGCATCAACTGATGTCACTGCAGTGCCTCTCACCGGGAGGTCCTAGGTTCGAGTCCTGACGGCGGCAGGATTTTCGACACTAGCTTTTCGGCTAGGTCGAATTCAGTCGCTGTCTGGAGAAGAATTCTAGCGGCCGGCTGCTCTGATCGGTAGTTTTCCGTGGTTTCTCCGATCAACACCAGGCGAATGCCGGAGCAGTACCCTACCAAACGGGCCACGGACCGCGCGCGATCTGTCCTTCCTCTTCCTTGTCCTATCCTCACCCCTTACACACACACTTACACTAACATGCACTACACTACTACATATTCCGGGAGACCGATCGGGAGCTTAGAGCTTGTCCCGGCTGGGGCAGTGCTCCGCTGGTGGGAGAGTCCTGGTTAGGGGGAAATCCCACTAGCCGACGATAGGTCGGCGCCGGATCTCGCCATCCAGCGGGGAAAGATTACCGCCATCTCCGGAGAAAAAACATGCACTACACTAACGGGACTAATGACCAAAGCAGTTGACGTGCCCGGAAACCCGACAAAATCAATCAATCAATCTCCCCGTCGAGTTAAAAAGTAGCAACGGGCACCGCGGGCGGCGATCCGAAGCGCGCACCCTGGCCAGCCCTGCCGCGCAGAAGCGAGCAGCTATCACGCGTGGTTGGGGTGAGGAGAAGGGGGGGGCGTCATGCGGCGAGAGCCAGGCCGCGGTGCGGCGCGGCGCCGCCAGCGCGCAAGAATCCATTTGCTTTAATAAATGGGTAATAAATCCCAATGAGCCAACTGCCAGCGCCGCCGCTGGTCACTCGGCCTCACTTCCACGCCCCGCGGCCGCCGCGCCGCTCCGCGCCGGCGCGAGGAGAAACGGGAAAGCGCGCTTGGGAATAAACGCTCCGGCCAGCAGCGCCCGCTCCTTACTCAGCCCCATCACACGACCCGACGCGATTCGTCGTGGCCGACTGCCCGATCAGCCAGCCAACAGTCAACCGACCTACCGCAACAAATTAAATCAGCGTGAGCAAACGCCCGATCTACTATCCAACCGATAGATAGATCCACCAGCCAATCAACTGATCCACCAGTCAATCAACCGATTCACCAGCCAATCAACCGATCCACCAGTCAATCAACCGATCCGCCAGCCAATCAACCGATCCACCAGTCAATCAACCGATCCACCAGTCAATCAACTGATCCACCAGTCAATCAACCGACCCACCAGCCAATCAACCGACCCACCAGCCAATCAACCGACCCACCAGCCAATCAACCGACCCACCAGCCAATCAACCGACCCACCAGCCAATCAACCGACCCACCAGCCAATCAACCAATCCACCAGCCAATCAACCAATCCACCAGCCAATCAACCGATCTGCCAGCCCGTTCTACCCGGTCAATCAATCGATCTACTCGTCAATCAACCGATCTACCCGACAAGCCAACGATGAACCAGTCAATGAAATTAAGGAGTGTTCATCAACTATTTCCCCCTTTAATTTTTCTAAAAAATTCCAAATTGTTTTAAGTTACCACCACTTCACAACACCCGGTCTCTGCGCCCATCGACGGCGGTCTCTCGTGAAGAAATTCGCACGATTGTGTCAGAACGCATCGCCGATTATTGCGCAAATGTTCAGATTAATTACTGGGAGAAAGCGGGCGATCAAATTAACGGAACCATCTGGAATTGGTGCACGGATTCCGTATTTTCAACACGAAATTTACCCGAAGGAAATGCAAGGTTATCCCGAACGTCATAGTGCGTTTTTTCTCGATAATGCAGGTCAAGCGAGACATTGTAATTACATTGATATTTAATTACAAATAAATTTGCCTTTTCTTTTCGGTCGAGGTTACCTTCCGGTTCACCCGAATCCGTTTCTGGCTGCCATCTATCCTACAGGATGTGGAATGTGTGCTAGTGTAGTGCATACGTTGTAGTATAGTACATGTAAGTGTGTGTGTGTGTGTGTGTGTGTGTGTGTGAGGGAAGAGAATAGGACAAGGAAGAGGAAGGAAAGAACCCGTGGCCCGTTGTTAGGGCACTGCTCCGGCATTTTCATGTTGATCGGAGAAACCACGGAAAGCGACCGATCAGAGCAGCCAGCCGCTAGAATTTTCCTCCAGACAGAGACAGAACTCCATGAAGCTATGTAGCTAGTGTCGAACATCCACCAGCGTCGGGACTCGAATCTAGGGCCTCCCAGGCTACAAAATTTTAATTGCGGATTCTCATTTCCGAACGTGGTCCGTTCGGAAGGCGAATTTACACATTCCAGCTACAAATTAAATATAAATTTTGGGCCACTGACATCTCCATGTTCATGCCATTCTGTTAACTCATTATTAATTAACTCGTCAATTAGACCGGATCAAACTGATGAATCTGACGAATCATACACTCGTAAAAATGAGTGCGATAACATTCAGCTGTAAACGAAGGCTTTCAAATGTAAAAAAAAAATTATCATGGTAATGAAAATTACTATCACACTTATCAGGTTTATTTTTTAATATGATGAAATACACACAGACCGCATTTGTGCAGGACAATCGTCGCCAGAGTTGGATAAATCTTCTTTAGTTGCAAGAAACGTATATTTGATTTATTCGATTGAAGTAATTGTGCCAAATATCTCAAGAAGCAATAAATTGAAACACGAAAAAATCTTTCGATCTGAAGACGTATTATAGTATTTTGTGAGCTTTTGAAAACATGTTTCCCTTTCTCATATTCGTAAACTGTTATACAAATGTTGCAATTTTTTAAAAATTCGATTTTTAGATTGTCTGGAAATTTAAAATCACTATTAGTGCGGAAGACAAATTTCAAATTTGTCTCTTCCCTATCATTTTTAACATTGCCTATGAACAGCTATTTTACAGCAAATAAGGCAAATGCGAATGACGTAACCACCTGTTTATCGAGAGAAAGTTTGATCCATTGTTGCATCATTAATTTAAACCTTCATTTCAGAAAATATATTTTTTAACATTGCTGTGAGCGTTGTTCATTTATTTGCTAGTCAGCAATACCTCAGCAGTACGAACTCGCTTAAATATCGAAATACAAAGCAGTTTAGTGTATTATCAAAACGATCTCAGTACGACGCAGAGCATCAATCTATCGATATAACATTGATCGTTAGTTTCAACCTCATTAATTAATCTTGACGCAAAAATCGTGTTCCGCCGATTATCCCCAGCACCGGGGGAACTCGGTTATTTGATTTGTAAACACGAAGTTGCAATGATTGCCCGACGATTGGGACACTGCACCATGCGGGGCAGTTACGTCGCCACCATGCTACCCTCGTCACACGAAGTGCAGGCCATCCGCCTATTTGTTTATGTATATCGATTTATTTATATATTTATTTTCTCCAACGGATAAACTAATATAAATAATGAGATTATGTTGGACCCCAGCAAACCTTCTGCATTTTTTTAAATCATTGTTTTTAAAGTGAACATTACGTGGTAGATTCCAAAAATTTCTAGCCTCATCAAGTTATACTTTTGATAAAAATTTTTAAAAATTAAGCAACTTTTCAACTTAATCATCCTCTACTCCAAACCACGTTTTACATCTATATATTAACATTTCTAGGCGTTTGAAAAAATTGTTCCAACTTTTGTTCGCAAAATGATAAAATATTGGTTCTTTCACGCCACTCTCTCGGACAACGTTCTTCCACGGAGATAATTGTGCAGTTTCTATACGTGATATATGTCGTTGGGTGCCCAATCTGAACTGTATGGTGACTGCTCCAACAATGTTTGTTTGCAATCTGGACTGTAGGCACAGGTGCGTTGTTGTAAAGAAGCTAAACAGAGTGATATTTCATGCACCGCATCCAAATCGAATACTCCTCTCCACAAAATTGAGTGAGAAGTCGCCTGCAAACTTATAGAATTACAACAATTAAAGTTAAGACTATAAACTGCTCAGAATACTTTTCCCATTTATGAGCATTATCTTGGTCAGGCCGGAAACTTAAGGAACCGCCAAATACTTCACAACAGAACCCAACTTTGAACGATCAGCCCCTGAACTGAACCTTACAACATCATAAGCATGGTACTATGAGGGGGTTAAAATTCTAAAATCGCTAAGCTTTCATTAAATTGCACAGAAAATCAATGAGCTTCGATAATTTTATCTCGGAAGATTACTTATATTTTTATTCCTTTAATTTAATTTTACGTACATTTTGAGTTTCGGCTCGTTTCTGACCACCACCTTGCTGTGGATCTAAATCTCCAAAAAGTAATAAAACGTCCAAATAGATATAATTTTGTAGACTAGTACTTAAGAAACATAACTTTAGTCCCTTTGCGGGAAAAGTGGTCCAAAAACCCACCCTTGTCTAGTTATGGCCAATGGTCAAGTGTGTTGTAGGGTAACGCATGTTGCAAGTTACATGCGCGCCTGCTCGTTCTCATATACCATAATTTGCGAAGTTCTATTTTTCCTCTATTTTATCTTTATTCTTCCTCTATTTAATGCAGGACTCAAGAGTGTATTCCTTATAAGGAATAGATAAATCTAACAGTAGCAAACTTACATGGTTCTGCGTCGATGATGTCTCATAGGTGATACAAAACCGTTATATTTGCTTGGCTTAGAAAGGATGGTTTAATACACAATTGTTCATAAGTAACAAATTCTTTGTAAATAAGCACTTGTAAATAGATATAGTTACAATGAAATTGAGTTTAACTATTTCAACGCCCTTCCTGAAGAGACCTTTTAGCACATATAATGGGCATGTTGTGTTAATGATCCAATGAAGCAGAAAACATTCGCCAATATTTCCCTCGAGGCGAGTGACGCAACTTTTATAGGTTGTAGACTTGCCCCGCGCTGCATTTCGCAAATAGATCTTTCGAACGAGTTCCACCTCATGACCTGTCTGTGACAGAATTACGCGACGGCATCACATTATTACGTGAAAACATGAAATTGTATTAACGCACACACATGTAGCGTCACGGTGGCAGTCGTGGGTGGGAGGAGGAGCGGAAGTATAGCATACCTGCGGGCATGAATAGCTTGGCGCCCCGGCTTTGGGATACATTCAGACAAAGGGGACGCCAGCTTGACCGGGAAGGTCACGTGGTAGACGCGAGCCTCCCTCCTACACCTAGGACGGTCACGTGATGGCTGCACTCTGATATAAAATCGAGCCGACGAGCTCACACGGGGGCTTTATTCTGAAAACCTCGCGCGATGCGCAAAAACTTTACGCCCAGGCTGGAGCGTGTCGTGCCTATTGCACGGGTGACGAGGTCACGGTAGTGGCGCGGGAGTAGCGTTAGAGGAGGCGGGGCCTCCCTAGCTATGTGGGGTATCCACAGGGAAATACAAGTGTGTAGTTTCGGAGCAGAAGTTGGTTATTGTACATACGTGTAAATAAACTTGTACATACTTGTAAATGTCTGTGTGTTTTTCTCCATGACGCCACACACACAAATACATACACAAATACACACATACACATACTTGTGTACACATGTATTTGTATTTAGCCATTACATGTCCCATAAAGAGCAATTGGCCTCGGCACCGTTAGGTTCCATTTTCCAACCAGGGTCCCGAGATGTCTCGAATTCGATCAACCTTTGTGATGTCTCGTACTAAACGAATACGGCTAGCGGCGCCGGTTTCGCGGTCGTGGCCTTTCAGTAGAACCATCCCAGCATTCGCCTGGATGACCGAGGGTAAATCACGAAAACCCCCAGGGTGACCGACACCGGGATTGAATCCGGGCCTCCCGAATACGAAGCCAACGCGCTACGCCCTGAGTCACTCGGTACACACATGTCCATAAATCTAAATACCGTACAACGGAACACAAAATCACACCGTCCAAGCCACTCCATCAAAGTTACCACCCTCCACCATCACCATCACCATCACCAGCTCTGCCATCCCCTCCGCCGTCCGAATACGAGGCTGTATGCACAGGCAGATAACGGCAACTGCGCGGGAAGTCCAGAGTTCACATTGGGCGGACGGTGCGGGGCGAGGCGGACAGCAGTTTACATTACTCCGGGGCGGCCGATTGCGAGTGGGTTCGCACGACCGCCCTCCCGCACAGTGCCACGGAATCAACATTTAGGCGGCAGAAGTTAAAATTCAAAGTACAATTATACTCCAGTGTTTCTATAACATATTACCCTTCTGATACTTGGCTCAGAAGAAGCTATTTTTTCATTCCTGCATTTCCATTCTTGTAATATATCCCTTTCTCCCAAGACCCTCTTATCCTCCGTCACTTGTTCTGTATGTTGTGTAATGTTTGTCTGTTATTCACTTATTGTCGGGTTAATTGTATTTCTTTTGTTGGTGTTATCTGTAAACTTCAAATTTTATTCCGCTTGACAGTTTATATTATAATTTTATGCAATTGAAACTGATATGGAAACTAAAAATATTGTAATCTTTGTTTTTCAATTTGATTATGTTACCGCACTGTTGCAGCCTCTGTGTCACTTCTTATCATTACGCAATTTTTATTCTTATTGTATAGGTTTGTTATTTAATTTCACTATCTTTGTACTACCATTGTTTTTTCTAATTAATGTATATATTCTTATATTTTTCAATTATTGTCAATTTCCCTCGGCCTTCAGCCGCCATCCTGATTGAGGTTTTCTGGGTTTACTCAATCGCTTAAGGCGTATGCCGGGATGGTCCCTAGTTTTGCATCCCAGATATAAATGTAAAATATGCCCTCCTCGGTCTTCTTCATAGTATAAGAAATAATGTAAATATTTAATGTGGTTAGGCGGAAGAGCAGGCCTAATGGCCTGAGCCTCGCCACTAATAAAGACAATTTTATTATTATTATTATTATTATTATTATTATTATTATTATTATTATGTCTCCTTGAAATTGATTACAATGCATTCTTGTTAATTCATTCTTATTTTTATCGTTATTACCGCGCAAAGAGCTACCGTATATCAGTATAGCTCAGAAGAAGGCCACAACATTATGTATACTGTACAAATGAGCTATCCTGTATATCAGTGTAGCTCAGAAGGCTACAACATGATTATACTGTACAAATGAGCTATCCTGTCTATCAGTAAAGCTCAGAATGTCACAACATGACGGTCAAACCGTCAGCTCTATTTTTGCAACAAAATATCGACATGAAGAAAACATCGAAAGCAAAATATCGATGTTAATATATCGATGTTGCCGACCTGGATGGCTGAAGTGGCTAAGAGCGAGTACCGACTCAGCGGTTCAGTCCGAAGGGTCGCGGGTTCGAGTCCTTGGGCATGGCTGTTTGTCCCTTGACTTTGTGTGTGTGTGTTGTCGCGGAGGGCCTCGCGTTCTGCTGACCCCAGATCAGAGGAGCCCGCAAGTGTTTGTCTAGTGTATGGTCGAGTATGCGTCCCTTCGGGACGTAAAGGGCAACCGGCTCTCGGCTGGATAAAAGCCCTAGGGAACAAAAAATATATCGATGTTTCTGGTGGAAAACATCGATGTTAATATATCGATGTTTCTGGTGGAAAACATCGATGTTATTTTTAACTACACTTACGGGGCGAATAATTTTAGCCCTTAGAATAACTAATCTATCAATCAATCCGCAATCAATATATTTGTTTGTTTTTTGTTGTTGTTTTTTGCAACGTGAAAAATATGAGTTTGCGTGTTCTTACGAAAACTTGAATTTTAGAACATCTACCGCTTAAGTGTTGATTGTAGACCACTGTGCGCTTCTCCGCGGAACCGATGGGGTTTACGGCCTGCGGAGGGGGGGAGCCATGGAGGCAAGTGCCACTTTTAGAGCCCATCAAGCGGGAGAGGGGGGAGAGGAAGTTCCGTTTGGCAACGAACGATGATGGAGCTCTGACCAATGTTGACGGAAACCGGTCAGTCGTGCCGGGTGTGTAATTTGGAGACTTCGCTCGCGTAAGTTGACATCATTCTGTGTTGGAAAAAAACTCTTAAAGGTGTTTTATAAAGTACAGGTCGCCGATTCGTCATTCATGAGGAACTGATTCATTCACAGATCCTGCGAGTTTATGAAAAAAGAGTGGGATCTAATAATGAAGAAACTGACTGCCTGTTAATAGAAATTATTTTCTGGGAAATTATTCCAGCATTTAGATCTAACATGGAACAGGATAGGAAATAGCCCTTTATAGTATTTTTTTACAAGTTTTCATGTATTTCTTTCATTTTGGCAATATTTTTTATTCCCATGTTACGACTGAAAATTCAAAGGAAATAGTTGCCAAAAACTAACTGAAAGTTGAACCGTTATCTGCCCGATTTTTTAAAAAATGTTTCATTACACAATGTATAATTTAAAAAAATAAAAATTTAATACATAACATTTTTTCTCAAAATGTTGAAATGCACATGGTGGCACCTTTTAGGTTGTAATGGAAAACAATATGAAGTTCTAATTGCATTACTGCAACATTTTAAGGTGAAAGTTTGAACTATTTACAGCTTCGTATAGCGTGCCCGTACGGGCAGCTGCTATTATGTAGGCACATAAGGGATAAATAGTAAATTATTCCTCTCTTTAATAATACACTAATGAAAGGAAAAGTTTTTGGATGATTTTGACACACCACTAACATCGAACCTCTTAATTGTCCTAATGCTGGATAGAAGTTTAACTTCTTTACAACTATGTTTGTATCAACGTACGTTAAGTAATATCCGTCCTTATCCAAAAAGTATATCAGCCAGCGCAAGAAGACTGAAGATTTTTACTACCTTTACTCCTGACTATCGAAATTAAACCGGAAGAGTGCACGCATTAATTCAAGTTACGAAGGTTTCGCCGCAAAACAAAATAGGGTCATATTAAGTAAACATTTGTTACACAAAATGCATTTCGCTCTGACATTTTTGTTTTCTAAATTTTTCATACCATCAACACACAAACTCTATTTTGGGGTGTAAAATCATTTGGACATTTGTTGAGAAATTGTCCGTTTAGTAGAGACAATAGAAGATGGTAACGTTTTTCCAGTAGTATCTTTCTGTCTTTCCTGTCAGACGTGTTAAAAACTAGAATTGACTGCGTTTAAGAGATTGTAACTGAGTGGCAATATTATGCATTGCTTTGAATTAGACATCGTAATGAAATTGTGAAACGACGGTGTGAAATAGTGAACGTGACTCAATTGAATTTCCAACATAAAATTAGCAAAATAATAACCAGCACAGCCTGTATTTATTATTTCTTATTACTACTTTCATTTTATTGGTACGTATCATTTATGTACTTTATAATTGAATAATTACTTTTCTCTATCTGATAGTGAAATTACCATTGGATTATGCCCAACTGCAATATTAAATAAATATTGCATTTTTACGATTACGATAGTGACGGTAAACAAACCCAGTTCAGTTAATGATAATATTTATTTACCTAAGTAAAATGTAAATATACATCTTACTTTAGGTAAGTAAAAAATGTTTAAACTTACGTAAAGTACAGAGCCTATATGAAATCTAATTCTATCAAGTAATCACATATAAACTGATTCATTTTTAGGTTCATCCTGATGACTTTGATGAACGGTCGAAACGTCGAACCATAAAAATAATACACAAAATCAAATACCATTATAAACCAAACGAGTGTCTGTTTCATTTACTGGTGGTTAATTATCAGCTTTGGTGTTAAACAAACGTCATCTAAGCAAGCGCGGACGAGTGCCGGAAACAGCAGCGATTCCTCATCTCTGGCAAAGGACAGCGCCGCTCTCAGAGAAGCCCTTCCTTCCGGTTGGTAATCGCTGGCCGGGAAGCGCACATAAACCGAGATACGGCGCCCGCCGGTCCGTGGAAGAGGGGAGGAAGCAATTAGGAGGCATTGGACGGGACGCAGAGCCAACGGCGAAACAGTAAACGCCCGGAGAACGCAATGTTAATTACAGGAGAAATCTGCATTCAATGGAACTAGTCGCGCGAAAGAGCTGCTCAACTGTTGAGCAATATTTCGGTCAATTGTTGTAAAACAATTGAAGAGCTCAGTATAACAAGGGTCTATTCCTCATTTTTGTGAAATTGAGTTATTAGTTTAAAATAAAACTTCAAATACTATTCTATGACCCGTTAATCTACATACAGAGGGCCCTGGAAGTGGGGAAAACGATTGCCAAAATGGCTAATGGACAGGAGTCCTAACCTCTTGTAGCCCTAAGCAGGTATTCCTGCAGTAAAAATGGTAACAAAAAATACTATTCTTTTGGAGTAATGTTTATTTAAATCCAGTGTAAACTGATATGCACGTGTACAATCTGTACGTTGAAAAGGGTACTCCTCAATACCTTAAAACTAGGTCAATGTGGGACAGCCCCTTGTTCTGCTGAGTCCTTCAATTACAATAAATATAAAGAAAAACAATTAAATCTACTGTAAGATAGATTTCATTACATAATGGCACAGCAAATGGGGTCATGCCAAAGCTTTACTCATTGATTCACAGTGTCGTTTATACTGTCCCCTTGATTATTAGATAGAAGTGCTCCTTTTCGTAGTTTAAGATATCACTTACAAAATGAATTTAGTTCGTTTTTGTGCCCAATGAGAGTGACAACGAAATTCGAATTCTTTGTGCATTGCTTGTTTGTACTGTTTGTCCCTACACATTTTTAAAATACATAATTTACTCCCACTCAACCTCTTCTAGACGGGCAGTGGGGAAAAACTTACTCCCCAATAATCGTGTCGGACGACATCTCTACCTGAACTCCACCAGCTGAAGTGGCTCACGGCAACAACTGATGTCACTATAGTCGGGAGATGACTTGTGCGTGCGTGCGTGCGTGCGTGCGTGCGAGCGAGGAGCGGGGTGTCTTTCACTTATCTGTTTTACTTATTCTCGTTTGCTGCTTTAATTTTTGCCATTGGACACTTATACTTGGGACAGGTAATTGTTGCGGTCTAGGCGGGGATGAGGGCAGCTTCCATGAACACCGAGAGCAATCCAATCAGCTCCCAACTATACACTGCCTCTGAACGGGTGGTCCTAGGATTCGAATCCCAACAGTGGCAGAATTTTCGAAACTTCCTACAAAGCGAGATTGAGTTCGGCCGCTGTTTGGAGGTGAAATCTAGTGTCAGGCTGCTCTCATCGGTAATTCTCCGTGGTTTCTCCGATCAACATCACGCGAATGCCGGAGCACTGCCCTAACAAACGGGCCACGGACCGCGCGCGATCATTCCTCCCTCTTCCTTGTCCTATCCTCTCCCCTTACACGCACACTTACACTAACATGCACTACACTACCACACATGTCGGGAGACAGGTCGGGAGTGTAGAGCTAGTCCGAGCTGGGGGATATCTGCAAGAAAACCATGCATGCCAACGATCGGCGCCGGATCACGTCATCAGCGTGCGAAGCTCGCTTCCATCGCCAGCGATAAAAACATGCACTACACTTATGCGACTAATCTTATCAGTTGACGTGCCCAGAATCACTAATCAATCAATCAACCTAAACTTTTTTTTTTTCATTTATTTCTGCTTGGCCCGAAGGCCCTCAGCAGGCGAGTACGATACATTGGAGGTACATTGAATAATATTATCATTGTTTACGAAACATTATTGGCAAATAATTTACATTGAGTTCATGCAGATTAAATGTGCGAAGCCACATCGGGTCAATGATGATCAGGGAAGGTCGAAGAACTGTCGCGGTAGTTTACGCTTTAATCTATTATGGTGAGGATTTTGTTTTCCAATTTTGAAATGTACGGCTGAGGGAATCTGGAGAATTTTGGAATACAAGCGAGAGGATAGGAGGGAGAAATGGACGGAGATCGGAGTAATGCCGAGCTCATTATGTAACTGGGAGTTAGGTAAAAACCAGGGAGCTTTTGTAATGGTTGGAAGGAATTTGTTTCGGAAAATTTGCATTTTACGAATATTTGACTAGCTGGTTGAGGCCCAGATAGGAGAAGCATAGGATAAGATTGAACGGATCATTGATTGGTGTCGGTGAGTAGCAACATGGAGTCGCAGGGGGGATGCCTTTTTGAGTATGGGATGTAATTGGTGGGTTCAACGGGTGGCCAGAGTTATTCTGTGAAAAATATCAGATTTCCAGATGAGCATCCTATCAAAAAGTACACCAAGATATTTCACGGTTTGTTTTTGGAGAGCCAACATAACCTCAACTCCAGAGTGAGTAGAGGGGCGACGTGCGTTGCGGCACGACGGCGAAGATGGCGACGTGCGTTGCAACATTGCACGTGCGGAGAGTTGCTGTTTCCATTGTTCCATAGACTTCGGTTGGTTGGTTGGTGATTTCGGGCGCGTCAACAGATTTGATCATTAGTAACGTAAGTGTAGTGCATGCTTTTTTCCTCGGGAGATGGCGTTGATCTTCCCCCGCTGGATGGCGAGATCCGGCGCCGACCTACCGCCGGCTAGCGGCGTTTCCCCCTAACCAGGACTCTCCCACCAGCGGGGCACCTCCCCAGCCGGGACAAGCTCTAAGCTTGAAGGCGTTGTCATTGTCAACAATAGTATTTATTTCAAAAATATCAGCTTTCGATGGCTTAGCCATCATCATCAGTTTTCTGCTGTCTGGGAGCCATAAAAGCGACTGTGGCTCCCAGACAGCAGAAAACAGATGATGATGGCTAAGCCATCGAAAGCTGCTATTTTTGAAATAAATACTATTGTTGACAATTACAACGCCTTCAATCATTTCAATTATGTAAATGTCAACTACAACTCACCACTGAATCAATATCAAAGCTCTAAGCTCCCGACCAGTCTCCCGGAATGAGTAGTAGTGTAGTGCATATTAGTGTAAGTGTGTGTAAGGGGTAAAAATATGGCAAGGAAGAGAAAGGAAAGATTGCGCGCGGTCTGTGGCCCGCTTGTTGGGGTACTGCTCTGACATTCGCCTGGTGTTGATCGGAGAAACCACGGAAAACTACCGATCAGAGCAGCCGGCCGCTAGAATTCTCCTCCAGACAGCAATTGAATTCGACCTACCTGAAAAGCTAGTGTCGAAAATCCTGCCGCCGTCAGGACTCTAACCTAGAACCTCCCGATCAGAGGCTCGAATTTCAGCGGATTCAAAATTTCATAAGGGGAACTTTTTAATGAGAGAGAGAAGGAGAACTTTTGAGTGAGAATTATTTAAACGTATACGTATAATTAATTATTCATAGATGCACAATATTTGCGTCGGTTACAGTTATCGTAAAACTTTTTTTTTTCAAAATATAAATACCTTTAATGTTTAAGAAAAGCAAATTAAAAGGGTGCTAAAACATTTGACAACCTAGGGCGTACATAAGTCAGTCAGGCACTGGTTTAATTAAACAGCAGTTTCGTGAATATGACTAAGCACTTAGTTCTTCCCAATACACTATACTATACAGTTCAATGTAATTGTATGAACTAAACATTTCTCTCCAAGTATAAATAGAGAAGATTCGAAGTGTTACGTCATACGACTCGGAAGTCGGTGCACTGATAACGAGGCGTCAGTATTCATTGCGTCTTTTTCTCGGAATCGGAAGATAAACTCTTGGTATATCAGTATTCGAGGAACAAAAGAAAACGTGCAGTCGTGCTTACGCTGCAACCATGTGAAGTCCGACTTGGTCGACTCCAAGTATTATTTCTGCTCTGAACTACCAAAAAATGAGTATGCTATACAAGAATTTTGAACGTAAGTTTTTTTTGTGACAATATGTTTGAAAAACCGTAAATAAATTGCTTCGTGCATTCTCTCTACGTGTGTCTCTTATTGAACTCTTAACGATGCAAGCACGACACAGAACTACATTTAATAAATTTTATGAAAGTGCAGTGCAAATCCAGACCTTTGGGTGGCCCAAAATACGCTCAGTTCCTATCTGCTTTCTAATTTGATTTAAACGCGATAATCATAACGATGAAAATATAATAATAATAATAATAATAATAATAATAATAATAATAATAATAATAATAATAATAATAATAATAAGGGGGCCTTAAGCAACTGGGTTTGAATGAAGATCTGTACAAACCCATGCAGAAGGCTGTTGTTATTTCAACAACAAGAATAGTACGGAAATTCATGGGAAACAATGTATTATAAATTCTTTTAAAAAAATAGATGTATTGTGCTCTGATTATGTATATCTGTGCAATTCATTCAAATGTACCAATAAGATGAGAAAGTAAAAACAATAATAATAATAATAATAATAAATTTAGGGAAAATTATTTGAAAAGTAAGCCTGCGAACATACATTCAAAGCATAGGAATCTTAATTCAAGTAGAATTTCAAAAAGCACTTTACTGTAGTTCATATAAAACATCCCATATTATCATAAACAAAAGATGTGATATATAGAATTCATATAGCGAATCAACGGGATACAGTAAATGAAAAAAATCTGAGACAGACAAGAGCAGAAAAATTAAACGGGCATTTAAAAAAAACAATGAAAAAAAAAGCATGAAAATTCTAACGGCAGAGTGAATACCTCACCCGAGCATTAATCTAGAGTTCTATTCTATCTGCAAAATAGAATTAGTGCCTTGGAATATTCTGGATATATGCAAAGTACGAAAATTAATTTGGAATACACTGCGTTCAATGCAAAACAGGTATTATGAATTTCATTCATTGCTAGGTTTACATAAATATTTTTTTTTTCCGAGAAAGGATCGTATTTTAAGTTACATCGGATGAAAAAATAAGTAATAGGGCCCACTCATATGCGTTTTTCATATTCCCTCATCGGTGATGTTTTAATCAGATTTTTTAAACTAAGAAAAGAAATTTCATGTGATTGATTTTTTCGTGTTTCCGGGCGCGTCAACTGCTTTGGTCATTGGTCCCGTAAATGTAGCGCATGTTTCTTCTCGGGAGATGGCAGTGATCTTCCCCTGGTGGATGGCGAGATCCGGCGCCAACCTACCGTCGGTTAGTGGAGTTTGCCCCTAACCAGGACTCTCCCACCAGCGGGGCACCGCCCCAGCCGGGACAAGCTCTGAGCTCCCGACCGGTCTCCCGGAATACGTGGTAGTGTAATGCATGTTAGTGTAAGTGTGTGTGAAAGGGGAGAGGATAGGACAAGGAAGAGGAAGGACAGATCGCGCGCGGTCCGTGGCCCGTTTGGTAGGGTACTGCTCCGGCATTCGCCTGGTATTGATCGGAGAAACCACGGAAAACTACCGATCAGAGCAGCCGGCCGCTAGAATTCTCCTCCAAACAACGACTGAATTCGACCTAGCTGAAAAGCTAGTGTCAAAAATCCTGCCACCGTGAGGACTCGAATCTAGGACCTCCCGGTGAGAGGCGCTGCAGTGACATCAGTTGATGCACTGAGCTACCGCTCTCGGTGAAATTTCAAGTGTATTACACGAACACCAACATCAAAAAGATGCTACAACAATAATTTCTTCTGCCCTTCAAGAGCTATCTCACACATTTACAATCTTTGAACATCTCTTCCAACATACTACGTGGTACTAACATTGTAAGTACAAACAATTTACGAGACAAGTAAGCACCGGATATGAAGAGGGGCAAGCAGCCAGCAAGTGAACACAAGCACAATAAACGAGAAAAATTGCAATAAAATGTCCGACAGTTGCATGTGGTTACACAGATGGTATCAGTTCTAATTACGAAGAATGCAACAATGCGCTGCAAAATAAAAGAAAGACTATGAATACCAGTCCGCCATGAGACAGAAACAGACTTTATTCCTCGTTAGCGCAAGGGCATGCAACGAACACCCAGAATGGTCGCTCAAAGGCTTATGAGTTCAGGATATAGCGACGATAAGGATCGGTTTAACGTGCCACACGAGACGCTTTGAAGCATAACGTGAACTAAAATGCTTTTTGTTGGTATTACAATAAGGCGCTGGCTAGAGTACGTTCGAGATGCGATCACGATTTGATCAAAAGGTTGTCATCAATAAAATAATAAGAAGAAGAATGTGGATTATAATCGCGCGGACATAGTAGTTATCAATAAAATACAAAGGTATGCAACAATCATAAATGTAGGCTGTCTACTGACAAAAAATCTGAATAAGACAGAATCGGAGAAGATTTCAAAATACCAGAATTTGGCAGCAGAAATCCAACATGTTTGGCAACTGAGTAAGGTTGAAATAGTGCCAATAATAATCTCAGCCACAGGAGTGGTGACGGACCGATTTGCTTCAGGTCTTACAAAAATAGGATTATCAAAAGGAATCTGCATAACCATCCAAAAAGCTTTAATCCTACAGACTTGCCATATTGTGCGAAAATTTTTAAATTGAACGACGGACAAAGATGAATTTCTTCTCCGTCTTTCCTCAGATTTGTCATTACCAGTTGCATTTGCTAGAGCCTAAGTCGTATGAATAGATGAATGGTTCTCAATGCTTACTAGAAAACTACAGAAAAATAAAATAATAATAATAATAATAATAATAATAATAATAATAGAATAAATAATAAAGTTGTACTACATATTATATCAATTAGACAGTAATAAACACAGACAAATAGCATATTCACAAATATTGTTTTCACTAATTACACAGGCACACAAAAAAAGGTGCCAGACCCGAAGACATGGCACGTATTTCATCTATGTATTTTCGACGTGCTGAATCTGAATCTGAAGTCAGAATTGCGCCACCATCCTCCACTTTTTTGTTGTTTTTTATTCGCAAAAAAAACAGTGAAATTGTAGATTGTAAACTTCACTGTGCTTTTTGCGATTAAAAAACTGGCGGGTGGTGACAATTGAAGGGTGGTGACGCAATTCTGACTTCAGATTCGGATTCAGCGCGTCGAAATACATAGAGAATGATGTGACAAGTCTTTGGGTCTGGCACCTTTTTTCTGCGTGTGCCTGCGTTATCAACAGTAAAGTAAGTTAATACAGCGAAAATAATAGCGAAAATCCAGTCCTCAATCTATCTTGTAAACCACGTAGAACGGTGACTCAGTGCGTCAACTGATTGAATTGAATTGAATTGAATTGAATGTGCCTTATTTTACGTGGCGAGACTCAGGCAATGAGGCCTGCTCTTCCGCCTGACCACGCAAATTCCGCTACGCTCCTTTCACCAACCATGGGAGAAAGAAGGTATTACTTGGGCGACGAAACAGGCGATTTGAATTTAGCTCAGAGGCATCATTTAGGCTTGAGGATCTTTTACATGCAGTAAATCTACTAACATGGGACAGCCGGCTTTACTTCCCCTCCGAAGGAAGGCGTACGAAGGATTTTTTCGCCCTTAAAAATCCACGGCTTCGATCGGGTTCGAACCCGCAAACTTGGGTATAACAGTCCGATACGCTAACCGTTACATCATGACTAATGGCACTACAGCGCCTCTGACCGAGAGGTCCCGACAGCGGGAGGATTTTCAACACTAACTTTTTAGCTATGTCGAATTCAATCGATGCCTGGAGGAGAATTCTAGCGGCCGGCTGCTCTAATCGGTAGTTTTCCGTGGTTTCTCCGATCAATAAATGCCGGAGCAGTACCATAACAAACGAACCGCGCGCGATATTTCCTTCCTCTTCCTTGTCCCATTCGAGCAAAAACACAGACTACACTTACGAGACTAATTACCATAGTAGATGACGCGCCCGGAATCACTAACAATCAATTAATCAGTTTTACTGTATTTAGACAAATGCAACCGCCAATGCATGATCGGCCCTCTGGCTGGGTGCCGTGGGGTGGGGCTGAGCAGGAGCGGATGGAGCGGGCGGGACCGGAAGTGTCGAACGTGCGGAAGTGAAAGAGCAAGCGGAGTGGAAGGAAGGGCGAGGAGTGGGAGGAACAGGTAGAGCGGAAGGAGTTGGGCGGGTGGGAGGGCAAAGGTGGGAGGACCGGATGACAAGTGCATATGACAATTCAATCGGAAATGATTCAAACACGAGGAGAAATTGGGCGCCATGTTAATGATCTACGAAGGAACTTTAGGCAACTTCTTCAATTTCATTTTAATCACATTTTACGTAACCATTTCAAGTGGTTGAAATCGCTCTCCTCACAAAATCCTCGTTACGCCATTTTTTGCACAGCACTTCTGTGATGGAAAACGTCCTGTTAGGAAAGGAAATGAAAATCAGTTGAAGCCAGAGTAGAGCCGTCAAAAGTTCTGAAAACAATGCCTTGTTATTTCCGGTAAATCACAGCTGAAGCACATTTACAAAATGCATTTTGTGTTCTACGGGGTTGGTGACGGTATCTTCTACAAAGCACATCGTTGTAACGAAACACAAGGAAACGAATTATTTTGAAGGGGACTTCAACACTTGTTTATATAAAATGTGTGGAAAATATTTATTGTCACAAAATGATGTATTTTATTTTCAATACAATTGATAAATGAGGAATATTCATCTTCATTATCATTATTTGTTAAATCTGTCCCAAAATGCGGGTGGATGTAACCCTTAATAACCTATAAGCAAAACAAACATTAATAATTATTAAAATTATGACATAACGATTTCAATTGTTATTACTAATCATTATTCGACAGTCCAAACGGGTCCTTTTTTTCCATTGCAGGCATAAAAAGACTGCAAGAAACACGCGAGCTTCAGAAATTTTATTTTTCAAGTGCTAACATGAAAATTAACGAATAAACAACTGTGTTCTCATAGATTTGCCTTTTCCTACCAAGAAAGAAATGAAATGATGATCTAGAGATTGTGAGGTCTCTTCCGTAGAGCCAAAAGTCTAATCCGCGATTATCTTCTTTACGTGTCCACTTCACTTTTTTTTTTTTTTGTAGTAAATTTTTCATGAAAACGGAAATTATTTGTCAAAGAAAGTTGCCCAATTTTAGTTTCAATATCAATGCATGAACAGAAAAAATCGTCGATAAATAATACATTTATTTACTTATTGCCAATTGAAATGTGCAAGTATTATTCCATATTTTATTTCAATATTCAAATATTTTACTGGGAAACTTCTACTTATTAGTGTTCTTTTTATCTTTCGTTTTTACTTTACAGAAATTATTCAGTAAAACATCATTTATAAACTGAATGTATTTTACTATTTACTTGCGTAATGGTAAGATCAAGTCACCTTGCAGAACAGTGGAATTGGAAAGAAAATTCATCCAAAAATTACCGATCCAACCGTTCAGAAACTTAATAGAGTTCAATACAATTAGTGGTCAAACAGATGCACAAGTGATTGAGATTATAGTGCTTTAAGGTTGATCGTGATTGTTTAAATGCTGTTAACTCCAAATCGGAATGATTTTGGTTGAACTAGCTCTGTGCCACTCGATGTGGGAAAATCGAAGTACAACAAAAAGCAAATCATCTGAATGTCCTATTTCCCGGACGAATTCTGGGAAAAGAAAACAATTTTAAAAAATCCTTTTTACTTATATTTTACTGTATATCCGGTTCTTTGTAGAATCTGATTTTCATTAAACTACGTTTCATGTTTAAGTTTCTCCTGTGAGATCGTTTTTACATATTTTCTGAGCTTCATTGCATCATTCCCAATTTCGCATCTCCAAACCGGCCAAATCTCCCATTTAGTCGAGTCAATAGGAGTAAATGGTCCCAATATTTTACTCCTAGTAAAGTGATTGATTTCGGACGCGTGAGCGACTAAGGTCATTAGTTGCCCAAGTGTAGCGCATGTGTTTTGTCGCGGGGGTGGAGGTGATCTTCCCCCGCTGGATGTCGAGATCCGGCGCTGACCGTTTGAGATTTTCCCCAACCAGAAATCTCCCACCACAGGAGCACTGCCTCAGCCGGGACAAGCTTCAAGTTTGCTGCGGGTCTATCGACATGTGCGTAGCGCGTGAAACTAAGTTCGTGTAAGCAGGTGTGAGAGGAAAGGACAAGAAAGAGGACGCCAGTGTCGAAAATCCTGCCACCGTCGGGACTCGAACCCAAGGACTTCCCGGTCAAAACCGTTGCAGTGACACCTGATTCTCTGAGCCACCTACTCTGTTCCATTATTAAAGGGCGCTCTACGTTCGCAGTACGTAGCGGACTAGGGTTGCCAACAAAGTTCATGTAAAAGGGAGGACACTCGAAAAAAAAATCAATACATTTCTTTTTATAATTATTTAATTTAGACTAACATCACCTCCATTCTTTCTTCTCTCCCTTTGCGATTCAAGTGAAAAGATTCGTACACAAAACGCAGATGACGATGGTCTGAGTGTCTTTTTTATTTTAGTCGCTAGACAGAGACATTATCATGCATGCACGTGTCACCGTTCAGGAAAAGGATATTCATGTTTTCTATTCTAAATTAAACATTAAACGATAAAACGTCGCTGACGTTAGTCATTTGATAAAATAAATGACAACAAATGTTAAAAATGTCCTAAAAGGCGGACATTTAAAATACAAAGGAGGACGAGATGACAATCGAGGTCAACAAAGGATTGTCCTCCGAAATGGAAGACGGTTGGCTGGCACTGTAAGTTCGTGTAAGCAAGGTATGAGAGGAAAGGGCAAGGAAGAGGAAACCAGTATCGAAAATCCTGCCGCAGTCAGGACTCGAAACCTAGAACCTCCCGGTCAGAGGCACAACAGCGTCATCACCTGATGCTCTGAGCCACCTACGTCCGTTCCATTGTTAAAGCGCGCTCTCCGTTCGCGGACGCTGATCTCTGTTTGGGCGCCGTGCGTGCGTGTGGCGCACAGGGTGACGCACGCAGGAAGCTCCTCGCCTCCCCCCTTCCCCTCCCCCACCCCCACCCACGAGGCTGTTTATCGCGGACGGGCGCCGGACGCCGCCCCAGCGCCACAGGAGGCCGTGAACTACGCTTTGCTTTGCGTCGCATTCGCTGGGGCCTCGACTGGTCTGGTCGATCCCCCTTAGGCCCGCAGCAGACTGCTCCGAGAGATGCGTTGCCAGAAATGTGCGACGAGAAATGTGGAAAGAGGCCGGCGACGCTGCGTCCACACACTAAAAATAGGTTATTCGATGTCTTGAAATGCCTTTATGCACTACAAGCCGAGAGTGGGACTGCAGTTAGTGATGAGATCACCTGCGAGTCCTATTTCGTGTTTTATTAAATGCTCTTGTGTAACTTTAACCCGTGAAATCCTTGTTTTGTTGCTATAGTCGTATCTGTTTAACTAGTTCGAATTTCTTAAAGAGAAATACATTATTGCATTGCATACAAATCATTATTTAATGTAAAAAACCGGAATGTATGTGATTTTCAAGGGAATGCAAACTGCATATTTTCTTGAGCTCCGTAATTCCCCCGTCTGTTTGACTGTATTTATTGATTGAATTATAAATAAATTGTGAACGATCAACTAATTCAGAATAAAATTCACAATGAATAAATTCATTCATAAATAATAAATACGAATTAAGAAAATAATGAATTAATTAAATTATTTCAAAATATCCCTTCAAGTTTCTTGCTTCAAATTTTTGTTTTTATGTTGCCCATTATGAACGGGTTTCATTTAAGTAAGAATATCTTTCACACAAGTTTTTTCTTGCTTATTCCCGTTCAAAGAGAACATTCAAGTAAACGATTTAAAAATGGCTGTTCATCATGTCTTTTACTGCTAAATATTATAACCTCACTCAGTTCTATGCACTGTGTGTGTTTTCCTGCTGTAGCGAAGGCCTCAATGTCATAAGTGAAGGAGTAGAAATGTGTCCGAGAAAACTCGCTTGGCGACCGACTCGAGCGAGGACCTCTTTCACCTCCGCAGAGGCGAACGAGAAAACTCTTTTCTAGTGTGTGAGGGTCGATAAGTGTCCCTTGTTTCGATTTTCCACATTTCACGTCGCACATTTCTCGCAACGCGTTCCACGGTGTAGTCTGTTGCGGGCCTTACTGTAGTGCGATTTTTCTAACCGTGCGTCTGACACGTATCAGCTGTTGACGGTTTCATCCTTTCGGGAACTTGAAGGTCCCGGTTGGATGGCACCGTAGCAGCTGATGAAATGTCAGACGCATCAAAGTAAAAACCGCAGGAGAGGTCGATCCCCCTTACTGGAGGACTCCTCGGTTGATTCATTGATTTTTCGTGTTTCCGGGCGCGTCAGCTGCTTCGGTCATTAGTCCCGTTAGTGTAGTGCATGTTTTTCCCTCGGGAAATGGCGGTGATCTTCCCCCGCTGGATGGCGAGATCCAGCGCCGACCTACCGTGGACTAGTGGGGTTTCCCCCTAACCAGGACTCTCCCACCAGCGGGGCACCGCCCCAGCCGGGACAAGCTCTAAGCTCCCGACCGGTCTCGCGGAATATGTGGTAGTGTAGTGCATGTTAGTGTAAGTGTGTGTGTGTAAGAGGAGAGGACAGGACAAGGAAGAGGAAGGAAAGATCGCGCGCGGTCCGTGGCCCGTTTGGTAGGGTATTACTCCGGCATTCGCCTGGTGTTGATCGGAGAAACCACGGAAAACTACCGATCAGAGCAGCCGGCCGCTAGAATTCTCCTCCAGACAGCGACTGAATTCGACCTAGCTGAAGAGCTAGTGTCGAAAATCCTGCCGCCGTCAGGACTCGAACCTAGGACCTCCCGGTCAGAGGCGCTGCAGTGACATCAGTTGATGCACTGAGCTACCGCTCCCGGTAGGACTCCTCGGAAACACGTTAATTCTCTATTTCAGACAACATCAATACATTGGAAAGGTACCTCATCTCAAGTGATTAATAACAATTTGCCAAAATGCTTTCAAAGGAACAGTAATAAACACTGTAGACATCATAGACTTCAAAACCTGGTAATATAACTATTGAACTATTTTAAGCAACTAAATCCCTTGCTCGTCCTGTCAGTCCTCATTGTGAGGCTGGTGTGATTTTGTTCAAATATAAGCAGCTAAAATGTAATAGAGACCATTTTGGTTGAATTATTCGATTATTAACCCGATTTAAATATAGATCAGTTTCTAAGGGCATTGCTTTACAATTGAAGGGGCGGAAAGAAGATAGTGCTAAATCTCATTACGTAAATCAAAAACAAACGTCTTAGAATGTCTCCTAAAACAAACATTATGATCGAAATGTTGAACAAACGTATAGCTACAGTATCTGAGTAGGAAGCAGCCAAAAGTGTGTATATAAAATAAGACAGGCCTCAGTGTCTAAACCTTCTGTTTTTCCTCTCGCTGACAAAAATTTTGGACATGTGGGTTAGTACAATGATCCCCGACCCCTTCAATTACAGTGAAGCCTGATCAAGCTGACACTCCAATTATCTGCCATTCTTTCGTAAAACCGATTGATTTGCCTATCAGACGCACGTAAATCCCACTTTGCAGCGGCCCCCTGAATAAGTGGCAAGCGGTCAGGCACATTTCCTAGATTGACCTTCATTAAGCGGCCACGTGAAGTGATTTTGAACTGTATTATAACAAGAAGCGGAAACGAGGAGGAGGTTCCGGTTGGTTTAATATATTCCTGCAATGGGACGCATTGTCAGATTACTAGTAATAATTACATCCTGTTATCTATCTCGCAGGGGGACCCCTTCAATTACAGTGAAGCCTGATCAAGCTGACACTCCAATTATCTGCCATTCTTTCGTAAAACCGATTGATTTGCCTATCAGACGCACGTAAATCCCACTTTGCAGCGGCCCCCTGAATAAGTGGCAAGCGGTCAGGCACATTTCCTAGATTGACCTTCATTAAGCGGCCACGTGAAGTGATTTTGAACTGTATTATAACAAGAAGCGGAAACGAGGAGGAGGTTCCGGTTGGTTTAATATATTCCTGCAATGGGACGCATTGTCAGATTACTAGTAATAATTACATCCTGTTATCTATCTCGCAGGGGGACCCCTTCAATTACAGTGAAGCCTGATCAAGCTGACACTCCAATTATCTGCCATTCTTTCGTAAAACCGATTGATTTGCCTATCAGACGCACGTAAATCCCACTTTGCAGCGGCCCCCTGAATAAGTGGCAAGCGGTCAGGCACATTTCCTAGATTGACCTTCATTAAGCGGCCACGTGAAGTGATTTTGAACTGTATTATAACAAGAAGCGGAAACGAGGAGGAGGTTCCGGTTGGTTTAATATATTCCTGCAATGGGACGCATTGTCAGATTACTAGTAATAATTACATCCTGTTATCTATCTCGCAGGGGGACCCCTTCAATTACAGTGAAGCCTGATCAAGCTGACACTCCAATTATCTGCCATTCTTTCGTAAAACCGATTGATTTGCCTATCAGACGCACGTAAATCCCACTTTGCAGCGGCCCCCTGAATAAGTGGCAAGCGGTCAGGCACATTTCCTAGATTGACCTTCATTAAGCGGCCACGTGAAGTGATTTTGAACTGTATTATAACAAGAAGCGGAAACGAGGAGGAGGTTCCGGTTGGTTTAATATATTCCTGCAATGGGACGCATTGTCAGATTACTAGTAATAATTACATCCTGTTATCTATCTCGCAGGGGGACCCCTTCAATTACAGTGAAGCCTGATCAAGCTGACACTCCAATTATCTGCCATTCTTTCGTAAAACCGATTGATTTGCCTATCAGACGCACGTAAATCCCACTTTGCAGCGGCCCCCTGAATAAGTGGCAAGCGGTCAGGCACATTTCCTAGATTGACCTTCATTAAGCGGCCACGTGAAGTGATTTTGAACTGTATTATAACAAGAAGCGGAAACGAGGAGGAGGTTCCGGTTGGTTTAATATATTCCTGCAATGGGACGCATTGTCAGATTACTAGTAATAATTACATCCTGTTATCTATCTCGCAGGGGGACCCCTTCAATTACAGTGAAGCCTGATCAAGCTGACACTCCAATTATCTGCCATTCTTTCGTAAAACCGATTGATTTGCCTATCAGACGCACGTAAATCCCACTTTGCAGCGGTCCCCTGAATAAGTGGCAAGCGGTCAGGCACATTTCCTAGATTGACCTTTATTAAGCGGCCACGTGAAGTGATTTTGAACTGTATTATAACAAGAAGCGGAAACGAGGAGGAGGTTCCGGTTGGTTTAATATATTCCTGCAATGGGACGCATTGTCAGATTACTCGTAATCATTACATCCTGTCATCTATCTCGCAGGGGGAATTGCTTCACTTTCAGACAACAACCGATGCTTTTCATAGGTATCTCGTAGAATCACCGCGACTTCGCTTTACAGAATTTCTATCGCTTGCTGACTCCGGCTTCCCTTCTGAAGGAATGTGTTAAGGACTCGGGGACCTCCCAGCTGGCGCGAATCCGACCTAGTCAAGAAAGCCTGGAATCATTCGCTAATTCCTTCATCAGACAGCCCGGATGTAAAGTTTTTAAACGATATGAATTGCAGTTTCAGTACAGTATCTTTGTTTGATTCGGCGAGGGCGGAGAGCAAGTTCCTCGAGTGGAGAATGAGTGGAACGTCAAGTGTACGTTTCGATATTAGCTGAGAGGAGGCAAATAATTCTAAATACTTTGCTTAAACTGTTGTGTAATGTATGGCAATTCGAAATGTCGAAGAGAACATATTTCATTTCGTAGCAATTAGCATAATTAGATTCAATTTCCGCTTCCAGTAACCCCATAACCTTCATTAGGCGCCCCCCTCGATTAACGGCCTTTTTTCCGAACTATTGGTTGCCGCTAAAGTCAGATTTCTGGATGCCTTATTTCACAATTATTCCATTTCTATGTGATTCTTTATCTCCATCTTATATGAACATCATCATCAGTGATGTGTCAGTGATGATCAGTGAACATCATCAACATCATTATCTCCTAATTTCCATCATCACTTCATCCAAGAAGTACGGAAGATGAAGAAAAAAAAGAAAGAAAAGAGAAGAAAAAGAAAGACAAGAGGAGAAGGAAACAAAACTGAAAATGGAAAAAAATACAGAAAATAGTTAGTAAAATGGAAAGGAAAAAAGTTAGTAAAATGTACATAAAATGTCTTAAGAATACGTCCATAAAAACAATTTTTAGAGTCGGGCACAAAAAGTATTTATTATTCAGAGACATGTGAAGGCGAATTTCCATTTCACTTAATTAAGAAACAACACAACGTGGGCGATTCGAGTCACGTTAAACTACCTGCATACAGGCGTTGCGTTGGAAGTGTGTTAGCCGAAACTAAAGGAGGCTTTATGTTAATCGCAGAGACCAAGGCCGAAGCCTCGCCATTGACTTGGTAATTCACAAACAAAGCGACTCCATTTTGCCGCATCAAAGTCACGACTTCTCACAATCAGCTAACTTATAAGTCGAACCATCTTAATATGTCTCGTTTTGAATCACCGTATTGTACAGTACAATCCACAATTGACTATTCTTCAATGTCCTCCGCGCAAATCAGTTTCAACCATCTGCCCCGTAAGGTTAATTAAGTGATGTTTCCGGGTAAGTCTATTGATAAGTCTATGATATCAGTTCTGTAAGTATAGTCAGTGTTTTAAAAGGGCCAAATGGGCAAAAATGATGTTTGTTTTTTACTTTTTTGAATCATCAATTACTTTATAGTTTTCTATGTTAAATAAGACAAGTTTCATTTCAATATGTCATCTCTAAGTTGTTTTTATTTTGAAGTTTATGTAACATGGAAGAGGGCGTGGCCATTTCGACACATCGTGGATGTTGCTTGAACATCGTGGGTGTTTTTATTGCGTTGTGAGAAAAAGTTAATAGTTTGATTTCTAGTGTTGGTCACACTGTTTCCGGTAAGACTTGAGAGTTGAATAGCGTCAAAATATCGGTGTTTGTGTTTGCCCATCATATTGACCAGGAATGCACTGAAAACTTGAGGAGCCATTTCCCCTAAGTTTAAGATAAAGTAATTACGCGTTTCTCTTTTTGTGTAAGAGGAGAGAATATGACAAGGAAGATGAAGGAAAAATCGCCCCTTGTCCGTGGCCTATTTGTTAAAGTACTGCTCCGGCATTCGCCTGGTATTGATCGGATGATTGATCGACTGTTAGTGATTCCGGGCGTTCCGTAAGTGTAGTGCATGTTTCTTTCTCTGGAGGTGGCGGTGGTTGTCCACAGCTGGATGGCGAGATCCGGCGCCGACCTACAGTCGGCTAGCGAGGTTTTCTCCAATCAGGTATCTCCTCAGCCGGGACAACCTCTAAGCTCCCCACCGGTCTCCCGGCATGTGTGGTAGTGTAGTGCATGTTAGAGTATGTGTAAGGGGGAGAGGATAGGTCAAGGAAGAGGTAGGAAAGACCGCCCGCGGTCGTTGGTCCTTTTGTTAAGGTACTGCTCCGACATTCGCTTTGTGTTGATCGGAGCAACCACGGAAAACTACCGATCAGAACACCCGGCCGCTAGAAACCACCTTCAGACAGCGGTTGATTCGATCTCGCTATGTAGCTTGAAAATCCGTCATTACACAGTTATGACACGAACCCTAGGACCTCCCAGTCAGAACGGCTGCACAGCCAGCAGCAATGCTTCTTCTGAGCTAATCTCAGCTTGTCTGCGCCGTTAGGGTCTGCGGAACACTTCCTAAATCGCATTAGCGTCTTTCACGATACTTCCGCACCTTCCACTTGTGACAGTGAAAAACCCACACCACCGCAAGCGTTTTCAAGAGCGCATGACAAACGCTTCGCAGTAATTAGCGTCTTTTGCGTACCCCTCCAAAGGCCAGAGAAAGCTGCACTGCACGTCCGTCCTTCCTCTCGCGGGCGCTCGCCTGCTCTTTGATGTGACGCATCTCACGCTCGCTCTTTGAGCGTACGGAGCTGGGGCACGCGCGACGTGCGTGGAGGGGCGCGGACGACGAGGCAATGGCGGGGGGGATGGGCAGGAAGAACGCGGGAATGGTGTGGCGGGGCGGGGATGAGCAGTAACGACACGGGAACGACGTGGAAGGGCGGGGATGGGCGGGAACGGCGTGGAGGGGTGGGGATGAGCGGGAACGACTCGGAAATGGCGTGGAGGGGCGGGGATAGGCGCGAACGCCGTGGAGGGGCGGAGATGTGCGGGAACGTCGCGGGAATGGCGTGGAGGGGCAGGGATAGGCGGGAACGTCACGGGAATGGCCTGGAGGGGCGGGGATGTGCGGGAACGACGCGGGAATGGCGTGGAGGGGCGGGGATAGGCGGGAACGACGCGGGAATGGCGTGGAGGGGCGGGGATAGGCGGGAACGACGCGGGAATGGCGTGGAGGGGCGGGGATAGGCGGGAACGACGCG
>BLKR01004488.1:73511-107027 GCA_011170035.1 Teleogryllus occipitalis | reverse complement strand
CCCTCCCCCCGCCACACCCCGCACTCGCCCCACCTTCGCTACGACCGTCCCCACTCCCGTTACTCTCCATCCACCCGGCCCCGCCCCCGTCCACCTCCCACCCCTCCCCCACACCACACCCACCCGCCCCGCCCCCTCCCAACCTCGTCCCACCCCATCCTCTTCCCCCGCCACCCTATCTCACCCTCACCGATTCCGTCACAACCCGCCCCGCCCCGACAGGCCCGGGATTTCCTGCCTCTTCCCACCTGCCCTACCCGCCCCCTCTTGTTGCATCAATCTCCCTCTCGGTGACTCGTAGCACAGCGGGAGGCCCGCGCGCTGTTCCCTAACTGAACGGAAGGACAAATACCTCCCTATTGTCTCCCTTCCTCCGACTGCGCTGCGGCCCGGTCGTCAGGATGCGGTCACTCCGAGACTACCGAGGAGATTAGCCTACGGAAAATTTATTTCTAAATTGGGAAATGCGTATTTTAGATAGACGGTCTTAAAAACGGTTACTTTTATGGCATCCGCGGCGTGTGACACGTTCAATTTTTAGTCCTAGTAAAAGTGACGCTGTACTCGAGTGTTCAAACAATCAATGAAAATGCAACAAAGGAAACAAAATATTTCGTCTGATCGCCTCGGCTATTACTACCCTTGGTGTATCATTAACCCTATTCCGACTGGGTGTGCGGATAATTTACCCATTCTATTTTCTGTTTTACTAATAATTTAGAAACTATCAATTTTTTAGTAATTTTTGTATTTCTTTTCTCACAATATTATTCTATATTTTTAGCAAAATTTCAAATGTATAAATTTCAAATGGCGGCTTGGTGGCCATTTTCAATAAGACGTAGGGTATGAAAATTTGTCATTAATTCACGTAATATAAAAATGATAGAATTTTTTGTACCGATTAAATAAATGTTGTGACTTGAGGACTCTCAACCGAAATTAATAAATTTCATGATGACCAACTTTTCTAAAAGACTAACGATTTTATTTCTAAAATAATATACTTTGTATATATATCTTCACACCCTCCCGTCATTTGTAAGAATATAACGTATTTGTTTCCTGATTTATGAAAAGAAGGTATGAGGAGGATATGACAAGAGATACGAATGATGTAGAAGTTGAACAGGTGACTGTGTCACCAGGATAATCTGAGGGGTCTCAAAATCATGTGATTCGGCCAATTACTTCATGGAATACATAGGATGGGTAGAATCTGACCCGACCCCCGCCGTAAGTAGCCCCGCGAAAGCCCGGTCGGAATAGGGTTAGGTGATTCATATACTTGAATTAAAATAAAATGAAACTCAGTGAGGTTGTCTACAAAATAGTGTTTGGCACCAGTAGTAAAAATAAATTTATTTTGCTCGTGGAGTTGTGCCACTCAACCTGTCGGCCTCGTTTCACAAGCTTTCCTACTCTGAAACTGATATGTCATGTTCTTCTCTTGTATCATTAATAACTATTTTTTGCTGTCTTGCATAAAAATCCCGTTTTCTTCCGTTTCCGGTTGATTGACTTCAAAGTTGGAGTTTTCGATACGCGTACGCTTTTGGGAGCGTAGCGTATCGAAAGTAAATAAATCACTAGGTACGATAGTTTTCTTTCAACTTTCTATTCAATGTTTCTCCTTTATTCCCTACTGAGCGTCTCTATCACCTATTAATGCCCTTGTTGCTTATATTATGGAACATATGTTCAATGTTACACATCTCTATTTCTTATTGCTCCAATTCCTTGATGTATTTCCTTGTCTTTGTAGCGTAAATTCGGATTTCTTTCGACACGTGCATTTTCTATCATTTGCTTGTTATATTTGAAAAATACAATTGCAGATTATTTGAAGTACCACTTAATGTAACTTCAATTCAGATAGAAATATATGTCCTAGACGTCCAGAAAATATTGGCTACAGTTCATGATTATGAAGGTAAAATAATAATAATAATAATAATAATTATTATTATTATTATTATTATTATTATTATTATTATTATATTAATAATAATAATAATAATAATAAGAAGAAGAAGAAGAAGAAGAAGAAGAATAGTAATCAAATAGTAATAATAATATAAAGAACAAATCGCAATTCTTATTTCTTTCTTTCGTCATTATAGTTCTCAATTTTAGTGTATCTTTTTTATCAGTTTCTGAAATACTTTGGATTATTATGTCTGCGTGAAAACTGTATTTGGAGGTGAACATATTGTATTATGATGATTAAGTCATATTAATGTACCAATTAATTCATTGTGTTTTTATTTGACACTACAAACGAGATTCCTTAGATTCTTACGTATTCATAAACACATTTTTGGCAGTATTTCTATGTTCACTTTTAGATTTTTGAGAATGTCAGTATATGTTTTTAAAACATCTGAAATTCTTTTAGTATACGTGAAACAGAATATTTTTTCTATGAAGATCTCTTTGGCTAATTCAGTCTCAATATATGACTGCTGACTGATTGCCCTGGCTCCCCTCCCAGCAATTATCTCTCATGTCGGCAACCGCTCAGCTTGCACACGCTAACATCCCCAGTGCTTCCATTCGGCGCTTTTCCCTATTGTTCTCGTTCGCGCCGCCATCTACCGCCACCGTTTCTGCCACACCCCTTCTCCTCCCAGCTAGCCTCCCCACTCTCTTCAACTCCCCGCCGCCCCTCGTCACTCCCTGTTCACCCATCTCGATCCAAACCACTTATTTCTTCATTCCCGCCTCGTCCCCGCCTCGTCCCCGCCTCGTCCCCGCCTCGTCCCGACCTCTCCACCACCTCGCCCCCGCCTCGCCCCCGCCTCGCACCCGCCTCGCACCCGCCTCGTCCCCGCCCTCGTCCCCGCCTCGTCCCCGCCTCGTCCCCTCGCCTCTTCGTCCCCGCCTCTGTCCCCTGCCCTCGTCCCTGCCTCATCCCCGCCCCATCCCCGCCTCATCCCCGCCCTCATCCCGCCCATCCCCCGCCTCCTGCCTGTCCCCCGGGCCCCATCCCTGCCTCATCCCCCGCCTCATCCCCGCCTCATCCCCCCGCCTCATCCCCGCCTCATCCCCGCCTCATCCCCTGTCTCATCCCCGCCTCTTATCCCTGCCTCATCCCCGCCTCATCCCCGCTCGCCCGCCTCTCGCCCGTCATGCTCCTTCTGCCCCTGCACGCCCCTGCATTATCCCAGCTTCCCCGCCACGCCCCTGCCTCGTCCCCCCACTCTTCCGCCTAGTCCCGCCTCTTCCTGCCACGTCCCGACCTCTCTGCCACCTCGCCCCCGCCTCGCACCCGCCTCGCACCCGCCTCGCCCCCGCTTCGCCCCCGCTTCGCCCCCGCCTCGCACCCACCTCGCCCCCACTTAGCCGCCGAAGTTTCTCCGCCTCCCTCCTGACTACACCCCTCCACGCCTGCACTCCGTCCCCGCCTCGCTCCCGACTCATCCCCGCCTCTCCCTCGGCTTTCCACGCCGCCGCCTCGTCCCCGCCTCGCTCCGTGCCCCGTCCCTGCCTTACTCGCCTCGCCCCCGCCATCCCCTCGCCCTACCGGGCTCCTCTCTCCCGTCCCCGCGTCATCCGCCTGCCCCGCCCATCCACCCGCGCACTTGGCGCTGATTGCCGGAAGCATCAAGACGGGAATTTTGAGATACAAAGTGGAGGAAGCAATTTGAGTCCTCTTTGGCGCCGCTGGTCGTTACCGCCACTCGTCCTCAGTCGCCGTCCTCGTCGAGGGTCCGATGCGCTTCCTGCGCCGCTGCGTCCTCTGGCGACTGCCTCGACGCCGCTTCCTCCGCTCGACGACTTCCTCCGGCGCAGACACACGCGCTAATAGCCCCCGGCCAATGCGCGACTCTACATAATAGGCGCAGGGTAGATGTTTCGAGGTTGAAACGCTATTGGCCCCTTGCATTAAGAAAAGGGAATATGTTATTAGAGAGTTTGTGCTCGCCATAGCGGACAGCACTATCCATCTTCTGCGCATGCGCAGATGCACTGACATGTTGCGACCTTCGCACGTGAAGAAGATGGCGAGGGCTTTAATGTTCGAGGGTGCAGAAACTCTTTCTTAATTCATCAGAATTTCGTGTTTCCGAGCGCGTCAAATGCTATTGTCGTTAGTCTCATGGATGTAGGGCTGGTCTGTCCAACTGGCGGCCCGCGGTGCCATTTGCAATGGCCCGCGAAATTCATTATCCAAACGTGAAGTCCCTTGCATGGTTGTCGAGCGAGAATATTGCGCCTAGCGCGCGCACCCTGTGAGGGTCAACCCCATCTAAATGTAACCATAAGTTCAGTTTTTATATATGGATATTTTCTACTAATTAATAAATTCAAAATCATCTGAATATGTTTCACTGCATGGTAGAGGTAATTATGCATGGTCCATCCCCTCCCCGGGCAAACTACTGAGGCTAACAATACGGGGTTACATGCGGATCGCCCGAGAACTGAAGTAACTATATTAAAGGATTTAATTGTGGCCCTTGAGGCCTTCCAAGTTGGACACACCTGGTGCAGGACATAATCTATCCCGAGAGGTGGCGGTGTTCCTCCTTCGTTGGTTCGTAATATCCGGTTCCGTTCTACACTAAACATGCGGCCGATTTCCTCCTCCAGATATTGCACCCCCGGCTGGACACAAACGCAGGATAGCTCTAAGTTCCCAACCCCCGACTGGTCTCCTGACATGTTTGGTAATGTAATGCATGTTAATTTTGTCGAAGAGAAGGCGAGGGAACAATGATAGGGAAGAAAAGATCTTGCATGCTCTGTGGTCCGTTTGTTAGGGTGCTGCTCCAGCATTCTCTTGCTTTGGTCGGTGAAACAACGGAAAATTATCAATCGTGGCAATTCCGAAGTTTAAGATTCCTCGTCCGAGATAACACATCGATATTTCACAATCGCAGGGGCAGAATATGCAAAATGCGCGCTTAATACTTGAGAGTGCGGCGAGTTGCGCATATCTGTTCAGGGGCATCTTAGTAATTATAAACGCATGTCCTTCAACAACGTCCCCCCATCTCCGATTTAATTCAAAACAGTCCCAATATTGATCAAAACAAATTTCAGCGAAATAAAGTGTCAAGAACGTCAGCGAAATCAAAAAAGTAGTTTTTGCTTCTGTGTGCGACAAATATATGCTCATTTACATTGATTTTCCATATTACCACGTATCCTTGGTGAAGCCAAAATTTTGTTCGTGTAAGATCATTTCGAAATTCAGGTTAGGTGATATCGGGCTAGCGAGTGTTTGCTGAAAAAACACGTGATCATTGTGTTGACTTTTTGAAAGACGTAATTCTATCTCTAACAGAGTGGATTCTGAAGATACAGTCCTATCACGATTTATTCAGATTGATTAAAATACATTTGCAAACAATCGTCGCCAAATTATGCATTCGGTGAATTATCGCGTGCCAGGGTGTCGCAGGAGTAGAATAGCATTAGTATCAATAATGATAATGCATGTTACAGGGGACACACACTAAGCAATGCATTGTTCGCCAATACATTTCACAAATCCCTAAGGCTTCGAGGATTTCTGTGCATGTCTCCTCTTGATCTCAGTTTCTGAACTTCACGTCCTTAACAGATTTCTAAGGATTTCAACTGCACCCAACACAACGGCGTCGCAACAGCACATGTAAAAATAATTGTATGACGTAGGGACAGTTTGTTTTACGGTGGACTAGAATTTGTCCCTATTGGAAAAACTAAATAAATTTTGACCACCCGGTTTATAATGTTGTTGACCGCATGAGGTGAACCTAATATTCCAATGAAATGTTTGCCTGGGCAAAGCCAGACACTTCCGATTTTGATTATTTGTAAAGTCAATATGTTCTCATCCTTCATTGCAGAGAGCGACACTCGTTGCACCCTTGTACTTTCACATGTTGAGAATTTACTTTGTCCCATACTGTAGTTTAAAAAAATATATAAAATTCTGCGGAAAAAATTGCTTTTTGTTACAGAAAAAAATATATTAGAGCTTCCTGATTCCTAAAAAGTGGATAATTCTTGTTACCAGGTGTAATAAATTATATTGCTTCCAATTTTATTTAGGCAGAATTCCCGTTTTGTGTGAGTCCTTCACACCAAAAAATTCATTTAGGCAAAACGTCTGTTCGTCTGTCTGTCAGTGAATAACGCTAGCGATTAAACTAATTTTCTCCTAAATGGATATTCCCCAATCGATCTGGTTGATGAAGCAGTTCATTCTGTTAGAAACGAATATTTTATTTTTTGTTGGAATTTTATACGAATCCTCAATGACATTCTATTTTTTCCTAAAAAATTGCTCCAAATGTTTTGATTACTTTTTTAATGCAATAGAGGAAAGTGCACTTCTAATGACACATCCTGTTTTCCTCGAATTCTCCGATTTTTCGAAAATTGATAAAAACTAAAAAGAAATCAATATTTTTCTTCAACCACAATATGAAGCAAAGATTTTTCTTCTGAATGAAATGAGTTCTTCAAAAGTCTATTTTTAAATCAAATCATGTACGATGGATACAAAATATAAATAGTTTTTGCATAATTTTGCGTGAAATAAAGGCAATATTTTCTCAGATTTTCCCAGGAAATTAAAGCAATATTTTCTCAAAACAGCTGAAAATATTTTCTATTTTTTATTGCATAACGCAAAGTACCCTTGTAAAGAGGGCGCAAGTCCGATTTACATTCAATATTTTGATTTTTCGAATATTGCAAACGTTACAAAAATGCAAGAATGAATATATTGGTGTTAAAATCACTATTTTTAAAGTTGCCGGTCATCAGTGCTGATATGTACTGGGGTGTTATAGGGAACCTATATTCAAATGCTGAAGTGCAATTGATCTTTGATATGATCGGAGCTTTAGCTCTGTGTGGCCAGGTGGTTCACCTGCATAGTTTCTAATTAACCCTTCCCTTTCTTGTCCTCTCCAGCCAGCCCTTTCCCTTCGGAGACCGCTACGGAGCAGTTCTCTCGCCCCGTGACGAGGCAGCTGTTCCGTGCGTTTGTGAATTAGATTAGGTGTCAGGCTTTGTAATTAACTTCGTGGTACGGTCGATCTAGACCGTCGCCCTCACTTTCCTCTGCGAACAAGGAGCTGCAAACCCATGGCGCATTTTGCTTTATGGGTTTCGGTTTACTACCAGCTGTTACTTCAGCTTTACTCGTAATAACATCTGCAAGAAATGCAGTTGAGGCTTGCCACCCTATAATTTGAAAGTAAGAGCCCTTGATTTGATTACTTACACTTGTGAAATATATTATTAGTACTTCAGTTGTTTGTGTACTCGTTGAACTCAAAAATATTCTCTGTTTTACTTATCATCAACAGAGAAACCATTGAATTCGGTTTTGACTCATCATCCTGAAATAATTTCCAATAACTAAAGAAAATATTTTATTCTAATATCTGGTCCAGGTACCGTTATTCATAACGCTGTTAGAAGTTAATTTCTGAATAATTGTACATCAATTGTTACTTTTTTAGCCATCCAAATTCAATGCATTAATTTAAACATTCTTCATATGTACAATATTTTAATAAGGAATTTAGAAGTAGAGTGTATGGTGTAATCGCTAAGAAATTTTGTAAAAAGAGTTTATAAAAAAAACGTTTCATAAAACAAGTGTCCACTGTCATATTTTTTCGAAAATTGTTTGGTCCGTCTAAAGTTAAATAGTGTGTTATTCTGTGTTATCATGTGTTGACCTGTCATCTTGCTTTACGATTCTAATATAAAGGGTCGGTGACAGTATACAAGTGAATGTATTTCTCCGACGCATCTGAAGGTGCACTTTTCTGGACTACCCACAACTAGCCCACTTTTGTCATTTCGAATCTCTGTCTGTATTATTTCGAAGAAACTTATCAACTTACGTCTGGACTCAAACGTAATAGCGAAGTTCGTTGTCGTTTGAAATTCACGGTTCTCTCAGAGGTTGTGTTGCTCTCGTTGGCATAGGCAAATGCTGATTAGTTGTTTCTAAAAAATATTTCATATCAGTATGACACGCTCTATTTCATATACTTATTTAAGAACACCGAATTTTATCTCCTTAGAAATCGATTTTATAAAATGTGTTGTTCATACATTTTATATAATAATTTTAAAGAAAGTATTTGAGAAAACAGTAGAATAACTTTTAAAGATACCTATTTAAGAAATTTGTGGACTAATCACACCATATCAATTTACACGCTCGTTAATGATACTTACAGAATTTTTCCTTATTCTTCAAAATCTCTTGTAGGTCTCAAAAAAGTTATACTCAGCATCATCGTTGAGTTTGCATAATCTCTTTCGAAAAAATCCCTTCGGCAATTCATGCTAATCCATTCCATAGAGCTAATGATATACAACCGTAGTGATTCTGGGACAAATGCAGATGTATTATCAGAGCGGATAGCGTCCATCCCACCACATCGCATCCATCTCTACCCCCACTCCTCTCGCTGCGCGCTTCCAAATCCCCAACTTTTCCAAACACCTAATTTTATGACTACGCCAATCTCATTGGGCTGCCCCATAAATTAACCGAACGTCCAAGCATATTAAGGTGAAAATATGGGGGGCGGATTTGGCGCCGAGACAAAATGTTCATCTGTGGGAGACTCGTTGTGCTTTTGTAGATGGTCTCTTAGGGAATTCATTTACCAGCACAATTATGATCTTATATCAATTACACATTAATGAATGAATGAATTAATTAATATGTGTGTACGCCCATCAATCGATTTTGATTGATAATTTGATTTTCGTGAACTTTTCTGTTTTGATACATTTTTTCTCGGAAAAGCCAACATAATTCTTTCATATCAAGATTCTAAACTCTTCTTTCCCTTTAAGTAAAATTCAAGTGTTAATTGCTTCAATTTTTCTCGAAAATATTGAGGAAATCAATTTCAGGTGGAATCAAAGCTTTTGAAAGACCAGAATATGTTTTTACTACATGAATTTTAATTTGTTCAGATTTCGTAATCATGTTTTGTGTAATTCGAGGCCAAAGTTGGAAAATAGTTATGTGGGAGAGGGAAGGGGTGGGAAGGGGGAGAAAAGAATGAGTGATTCGAAGCGGGAGAGCTAGTACAGTGAGGGAGGGAATTCTCTTTAATGAGAGAGGTTTTTATTAAAAATAATGTTTTTTAATAAAATATATAAAATATTGAATCCAAAACATAAACATTTTGGATGATTGAGGTAGCTCAAAGCAAGAGCAAAGTTGCAAGTGCAGCGTTCTCTGGCTGGAAGATCTTGGATTTCATGCCCCAACGATGGCTGATGCTCGGCTCTAGATAGATTTAGTTCAGCCTCTGTTTGGTGAAGAATTCTTGACCAATTGTTTTCCATGGTTTCGCTTATCAGAACCAGGCAAAAAGGTTAGTAGTACCCCAGTAAACCGGGCCATGGACCGTGCGCAATCATTCTATTCTCATCCTTGTCCTTTCCTCTGCCCTAATACTCACACATCCAAAACACATAGGTTGGGAGATAAAAGCATGTCGCGGTCACCTGTTGGTGGAGATACCAGGAGAGAGGAAACCACACGAGGTGAGCGCCGAATCTTACGTTCCTGTGGTTAGGACCGCCACCTCTCGGGATGTAGTATCCTTCTCTCACAAAATTAATAACAGTTGATGTGCATGAAACACAAAATAATCAGTCAATCAAAACCAAACTTTCTATGTTCAATTTTGGCTGACGACATAAATTTACTCATCTTCAATAACAAGAAAATATGTTGCTTTTGACACATAAAAAACAAAATAGTTTGATTTTTTTATTCTAATGACCATTCGTAAAAATTATGCTTAAAGACGACGAAATATTGTGTTGGCAAAATTAAATAACAACAATGATGTATTCAGTCTTTTACCTACTGGCCGCCTAGGCGGCCAAGCAGATTGTGCTCCCACATCCCCATGGAGAGGAGAAATAGAGGTTACTGGAATTTCGGGATGGTCGTGGCAGATGCAAATGTTTAGGCAGAAACTACCTAATATATTCGCTTGTTATAAGTTATAGGCTACTTTTAAGAATATGGGGAAGAAACATTAATTTTCTTTTAATTATTTGCTTTGAAGCTCGGTTCATGTTGCGGTACTAGTGTGTCACGCACAACGGAAACAATTTTAATGGTTAGATTAAAGCAGTATTGAGATAATGTCAGAAATTAATACATACAAAGGTTGTGCAAGTAAAATTGGGAAAAGATAAATGCTTGTTTTCTTTAGAGTGAAGAACTGAGAATCTAGCAAGGAATTTAAATTTAAAGACCACCTTACAATGAAAAATGAAATGCTACACTACATAATACAAGCGTAGTTTTTTTGTTAGAAGTTATATAGTATTTGTGCTCCAGAAGTGCGATAAAGACTTAAAGCAACAATTATGCACTCAAAATTATATAAAATTGTTCATGAACGTTAAATCGTACTACTGTTTTTGACTTTTTTTACGTGAATGACAAATCATAAAAGTTTTCTTTGAAGTGACTACTCAATGATAAAATCCTCTTTCAATTATAATTTTGGCGATAAAAATAGGAATTTTATACAACTACAAGCGGTTACTTTTAGGATATGCGCAAGGTGCTAAAAGTTTCATTTTATCGCTAGTTTTAAAACCAAGGCGAGGCTCAGATTTCCAGATAAAACTATAAATGTAACAATGGAATTAAAATTCTTTCGTCTGATTAGCTGCAACTGATTTAAATGTAATGTAGTACTTAATTAAGGTATTTGTATACTTGAATTAAAATAAAAAGGAAAATCAATAAGGATGTTTAGAATAGGGTTTCACGCGTAGTAAAACTGATTTATTCTAAGAATTTAATAAAAATTTACTCAGAGTATTGAGCCTCTGGAACTATCGACCTATAGGCAGAATATTTCCTACTCGCAAAATAAAATGTCACTTTTAACAATCCTATCATAAATATTTTGAAATGTATTCATAATTTCTCCCTTATTTTACTGCAAACCTTATTATCCTACGGCTAGTATGCATGAGATGCTTACACACACACACAAAACGGAGTTCTTCAACAAACTCTATTTCCTCTGTCCTCGCTTTCGTATACCTTCCCCCTCCAAATAGCCTTAACTATTTCTTGCCTCCCCTCTCGCCCCCTCCCGCGACCGCAGGCACCCCACAGAGTTTGTGCGCCTCGGCAAAGTTTGCAGGACATGTAAATGCGTTAAGTTGGTAGCCTGCAGTTAACGTCGAGGCCTCACGGATTTGTGCGCGGCCGGTGAATGCCGAGTCGAGCATTACCGTTGTCGTTAGGTTGCCCACACTGCGGGGAGTCCCCGTCGGCCGGAAAGGACCGTATGCATTTCAAGAACGTTGTGAAGGGGAGCGAGCTGGTGGCACATAGGCTGCTTAAGCGGACTCCAGAGGCATACGCTGGTTGTGAGAGATGCTGACTGTTGTATAAAGTGGACTCGCGATTATCAAAGGCAATTGCGCCCGAGATATCCTCGAATAAGAAAAACCCAAGATGTTCATTTGGTAAAAGATGTACATTTTTGTAACGAATTTTGTCCGTTGTAAAATTACGATTTACAGGTTGTAATATAAGCAAGATAGAAACAAACATATTGAACAAATTGATCAAATTAGTGATGCTACACCGTAGCACAGACTTTAGTCATTGAACATTCTGCTGGTATTCCTGATTTCAAAATTTTTTACAGGTAATTTGATTGTGGAATAAAAGTTATCCTCTGTTAGCCAACTTACTAATTCCTATTTTACAAGAAAAATATTTCATAAAAATGTCTATAATAATTGAAGTGGTAGGTAGATAATTTCCTTTTCATTTATACAAAAGTTAACTCCCCAATTTAATCATTAATTACTACTATTATATTATTTGTTTCTTGTCTCTCATGATATTTGTATTGTAAGTAAATTGGTCAAAAGAAATAATACTCAATTTTGAATATTACATGCTTTACCGGATTTTCATGATTTGTAAGTGAAAAAAGTAATTGACTTAAGAGAAATGTTGTTACAGCAAAGAAGGCAATTTGTTTTTCGTCACCGAAATGAAGTTAAAATGCGTTGCAGTGGTGAAAAGTAAGAAGAAACTTCTCGAACGTGGTCGAAGTTTTTACTAAGAGAATCTAGGAGTGCAGTGTCTGCTTCTATTATAACTTTTGTGACTGCATAATTTTTCTCTTCGCAGAATTTCTTATTCGTCTGAAGCGAACTGCTGAATTGTGCTCTTGATATGGAAATACTGGTTTTGGGATTTAACGAACCGATGTATTTTCTTTAGTAACCTAGAGTTTGATAATCAGAGCCAACGTTAACGAGTTGAAGAACGTGCATGTATTTTGAAGATATACGTAGCGAGATTATTGAAGAAGGAAAATGAAGAAAATATGCGTTAAAGAAAATATTCAAAGAGAGAAAAATAACGAATTTGTAAAGTTTTCTATAATTCGTTTGTTTAGAATGGAGATTTTCAAATTCAACGCGAGTGTTTAAGTAATTAATCTCAAACTCAGACAAGAGATGTAAGCAAAAGAAAATATAAATTAATTATGTTCAGTTAAATATTAAGTTTTTGTGTAGTTTAAATAATAACTTTTTGAAGCCAAAGCAACCTTTACATAGACTAAAAGTGTATTATTGTTGAACATTTTCATACTTTTAGTTTTGAAATTTGAACCGTTTGTACTATATGAGTAAGTAGGTCGTCTTCAACTTTAAATAATAACTCAATCAATAGATAATTTACGGAATTACTTTACAAATTAAACATTCAACACGTTCATCGCGTAATAAAACAAGTGGTTATTTTATTTATTGTTAATGCATCAGTCACTGTTTTTGGGTACCTGTCATAAATTATGAAAAGTTGTGAAGAACAAAAAATAGAGTAAGATGTAATTTTATCGTTTCTTGTTACGTACGTTTGTTCCTTCATTTTCGTTGTATTGTAGTTTTAGCAGCTAAGACTCTTGTATAAATCTTTATTTGGTATGTGATCGAATAAATTTAAACAATCAAGTTTGTGTGAGGAGGTCTTTTTGAGAATACATTTTCTTATTAATAGTGTTGGATATTAATAGTGTTGGATTTGTTGAAAGAGATAAGCACGACCATGATGCCGACCTGGGAAGATCGTCATCTTGGCTGGTGGAATTTGTTGCGCATTATCTCATGATCTATCCGTAAATAATTTCTTCGGGTGTTTGTGTAGCAGAATACAGAGTGTGAATATCACAATGCAAATATTTTATTATTTCATTGCTGTGAAACACTTCTCGTATTCTCTCTCTTCTACTATAAATTGGATAAATTAAGCATAATAATGTACCAAAAATTAGAATCTGCACGTGGTTGAAATATTTTATAGAAGTCGATATGATACCGCCACTTGAAACTGCTAATAAACCGTACCGTAAAACTCTTTCATTTTTAACGAAAAAATACGTTTAAAACTAGTTCTCCATCAATGCAAGGTGAATGTCTCAACGGGGTCAGTAAATTCTCCTCAATTTAAGCTCAATTACTGTCGGAATTGTTCACGTGTCCTACTCACGTGAATACGGATACCCTGCGCTCTCACCATTCTGGCAGCAGGAAATACATGCGAGGAATTGCCCCCGTATGGCAGTTCAGTTAAAATTAATCGAGGCTTGCCGCTGGTCCCTGCAGTGGCATTCAGCGCCCGCTGCAGCGAACCATTCAGACAGTCGCCAACAACCCGCATCGACACGCGCAGTTTCCACGGCCAAACGCTACTCGAGAGAAATCGACCTATCGATCTGGCGAGCATCCGCCCCGGTAGATGCTTTCACTGTTCGACAAATCGGTCGGGCTTCTATTAGGAATTTTGGTTATTGTCTGGGAAAGCTGAAAGCATAATACAATGCATAATGTTAACCAGAATTATTGCGTTTAGAGATATTTTGAAAAACCAGTTTCCGTACCGCATGTTGTTGTAGGTTCGTCAGAGTATTATAAGAGTAGAACTGCTGGAAAACTTCTTTTTTCTGATGTTGTATTTTTACATCCGTAACTTCGTGTTGTACGTTCTACGGAGTATGAGTAAAACTCATTAAAGGACATCTATATTCTGAGCAGTGCTGCCTATTGGATATTTTTATGTTATTATATACACAGTTAATATTCTCCAACATACTCAAATGCTTTTCACTTCTCTACTCTAGATGTTTGTACTCTAGAGTGTGAAATAAATTCGGGGACATTATTTTCTATTAGACATAGAACAAAGAGAGTTGAATTTTGAGAAAAAGATTCAAATGTAAGACGAGTGCAACTGTTTGATTATGAAATCAGAAAACTTAATAGAAATTCTCAGAGTTATACTAAGATTTGGTTCTTCAAAAGAAAACTGTGTGTATGTTCTCTATTATTGTTTCGTTTGTAATATATGTGACTAAATTTTTAAGTCTTCTAATATTTTCATTAAATTTAAAATGCATTAAATAAAACGTTGTGTTGGTAGTGTTGATTCTCTTAACTGGATTCATAAGTTTAGAGGAGTCACTCCAATTTTATTTTGACACCGTAGAATCTTTGTAGTCCGGCACAATAATAATGACTTCAACTTATTAGATAATAGTGATGTGTCAGAATCACGAGTTTTCAAATTATAAACAGAAGAATTTAAATGAAAATATTTAATTTATTGAAAACAGCAAAGAATACTGTCTTCTGCTAAGATCACATATAAAAAAACACTTCATGATTGATTGGTTGCTAGTGATTCCGGCAGCATCCACTGCTAAAGTCATAAGAGTTGTGCATGGTTTTTTGCACAGGAAGTCGCGGTGATCTTGGCCCGCTTGATGGTGAAATCCGGCACCGACCTACCGTCAACAAGCTGGATTTTTCTCAACCAGCGTATCTTCCACCAGGTTTCTCCCACCACTAGAATTCTCCTCCAAACCACGACAGAACTCGACCTAGCCAGATAGCCATATGGGTCAGTGTCAAAAATTCTGCCACCGTCGGCACTCAAACCCGAGATCCCCTGATCAGAGGCACGGCAGTGACATCAGTTAATGCCCTGAGCCACCTCTCCCGGTGAAAAACTTCATGTATCGTAAATAAACGAGTTTCTTTGTGGTATCAATGGATTACCATAATTAGAGAGAAGAAGCGACTTTAAAAGCAACATGGTATGAACTTGTGTTGTACTACTGTATGTGTCAGTCTGGCATGTTCGGCTATGGAAGTTCTATTGACTATCAAATTCAATATCAAACTACATAATTTTAATTTACTTTTGCTATTTCTAATTTTTTGGGGAGTCTATTTACGCACAGTAGTTAATCTTTAAACTTTCGGGATGCAAAACGCATTGCTATAGTTTGTTTCATTATCTCTGACATTATCTACCAAGAATCTGCATGGGAATATCGATTTCCAAAGCTATGTAATAGATAGAATGCACCTACGCGTTTAGTTGGGAAGGAGGACCAGCGGAAACGATTAGGAGGAAACAAATTGCGGTGGGACTGAGCTAAAAACGCGGGGGAGGGGGTGCCGTGATGCATGGGGCGATGCATCAAACGGAGCCCGGCGGGCAGGCGGCTGGCGGGTCGGGAGGTGCCGACCCGGACGCAGAGCACTGGGTGCAGGTTTTGCACCTTGGTAACAAAGTGCCGCTCCGCGCCGCCAGGGAACGGTTGGGCCTTGCGGTCGTAGGAAGAACTATTTCTACTTCTCAATATTTAAATATTACACTAGTTTGGGGAGTTATAAAGTACAATAGACCGATTTATAAGGTTACCAGTTGTAAGGTAGGGCAGTTCAAAAAATTCATCTCAAGGTAGAATGATATAAGAATGGCAGTGACACAAAGAGTCGGCATTCAAGTGTGCTTCAGATAGGTGGGTGTAATGTACAAGTGTCTTTCTTGTAATGTTCATCCTTCTACATTTTTGTTCCTGGTGATTTTTCCCAGCTTTAGGTGATGCCGTGCCAGTTACCCACTACGTCCTTCATAGGGACATGTGTTAACCTTTACCCTTGATACATGCGTGATTCTTGGTCTGTAGTCGGCAGACTCACAAGGCCATCTACGTCAACACACATACTTGAAAGGCAAGGGACAAACTAGCATGCTCACGGAGGATTCGAACCCGCTATCCTTCGTTCTGAAGAGCTGAATAGGCACACGCTCTATCTACCTCGGTCATGAAGGTCGGCAATGTTCATCCTTCTACGATGCTAGTAATTTTTATATACATAATATGATATAGAAGTCATGTCCGTCTTTGAGTCGTATCATATCTATCATTATAAAATAAAATAATAATTACTACATAAAATGTGGTGTAAATCGAAAGAAAAAACATGTAAAGATAGATTGTCTGTCATCCATCCTTATAATTCTTGTTTTTTGCTCTCACAAGTCTCAAAAATGCCAGAAACGTACAAATATTCTATTCAGGTAATTATTGTTGGTTTTAAAGAGGACAGGAAATTCTTCTAAATTTAACGGTTCCATGCGGTAATTCCTCAGGATATTGCCAAAACGTTCTCTAAGAAGTGCTAAAATAATTAGCGTTGAACTATAAACTCAATTTAACACTTAACAGGTTAACTATTATTCAAAAAGTTGCACATGGTCATGAACTTCATTATTGAAATGTCAGGAAGAATCCATTTATTAGTCAATTGATAATGATGCTGTAATCTTGTAATGATGATGATCAAATCATAATGTTAAAATCGTGTAATGATAATGATAATGTATTATTTTCTCGTAAAAGTAATACGAGAAAATAGTACATTTTCATTATTCCTACAAGATTTGTTTTGTAGAGTCCTGAAATGATATTTACTTACAAATAAATGCAATTTCATCAATACCTCGATAAGAATATTTAGAGGAAAAAGGAGGCAGAATAGGGAGAAAAAATATTCTTCCATCAGCCAAGTATTATTACGGTAGTGACATTGTTTAGGGGCGGATTGAATGCACGTGAAGTAGTTTATAAACGAAATTATGAATCATAAATATTATTTGAACATTCTAAAAACGAATACGTCATTCCGTGCCTAGAAATCAGGAATTATGAATATATTAATTTTCATAAAATTCTCCAATGCCCACAGTGCTTAATACTAGATTGTAAATATTATATAATACTTAAAAATACATTCTTATAAGTCCATAGATTCTCGATGGTAATTATTTCAAGATTTTATGAGGATACATTAAATTAAACCTATCTAAAAGAAAGATCTCTTCTAAGATATTTCTAAATATTACTATTTTGAAAAAAGGAGGTTTATTGGCTAAATGATGCCACTGAAATTATTTATTTCATGCCCTGAACATTGAAGACATTTTATTAAGGCAATAATTAAGACAAACTAATTATTTAACAGCAATGCACTCAAAACCTAACGTCAAAAATGGTGCACGTACATATTTTACGCATCTCAAATTATCGCTTATTTATTTATGGTTCCATAGTTAAATATACTATTATTATTATCATTTTTCTCGTATACATGTAAATTAATAGTTCTAAGAAATCATACCATGTCATTCTAAATACCATAAATATAAGAAAATAAATAATCTAAATATATTTAAACTCTTTTCTGTACGAAATATTTTTCCTATGTGGCAAAGAAGTGCTGCAAAAAAATGGAGAAATTTGCAGCTATTCTATCAATCTGTAATATTTAAAACTGAAACCAAATACATTCACAGTCTTTCACTATCTAAAATTAGAATCTGTAAATACTTTACAAAATATAATCGATTCAAAACTTACTTCAAGTAATATCATCACGAGCTAACAAATTTAAAGAAACAAAACTCATTTTCTGGTAATTATGAGATGGGAAATATGAAACAGTGGCTTCAAAATGATACGAATAAAATTTTACAGGAGAGATTAATAAAAATAAAGTCCGAAAATAATGTATACTTCATATTCACAAAACACATACAAAATACTGCGTACCAGATTCAGCTTTATATAGATAATATGAAGGTCTAATAATAAATATTATCAAGCCTTTCTCTCATTATGTTTGCAGATTTAGTTAATGTGTTTATTATTAAATAATATCATTGATAATTAGTGATTGCTAATGCTTAGTTTTTGAAATTTTTTAATGATTTTACATTACTGTGTTTCAAGCTATGCTTACAGCGTAGCTTATACTTACTAAATTAGTCAGTTTTTTGTGAGTGGTTTTGGGGCGATGTAATGGACCATTGCGATCGTCATATAGCAAAAAATCTTGTAGAAAAAAGAAGAATATTAGAAAATCTCGGCGAGATAACGACTTTTACATTTATTTTTAATGGTCATGTATAAAGCAGAACACTTAGAAGATTACACTCTTTTTGCAATCTATTTCATGGAACTTACGAGCACAGCCACTCACAAGTGGGATTTTTTTAACGCAAGACACTTTCAAAAAACTTTTTCTGACAAAGGGAATTTGCTGAACACGGCCACTTTGCATCATTAATTTTAAATTTTGGCAAGAGACTTCCTCAACAAAAATGTTTGAGAAGTATTCTGACATTCAGTCCGCACTTATGTGAAATTTACCCAACCAAAAAGCTCTTTGAAGCAAACATTTTTTCACGTTCCAAATTCCGTTTCTTTTTTTAATTATTCACATACCACATATTTAATATATTTTCGTGGGCAGGATGATAAATAATTAATAAATAATGCACGTCCTCTCGGCCAACATCAAATGACAATTATAGTATGTTAGTGTGAAAATGAACTAAAATTGGTAGAAATCCTAGTATATCAAGTCTAAAAACGTGTGAGAAAAATTTTAAGTGTAAATTTTTGCTTAGTTTTACTTCATTTGTGCCTGCGTTGTATTGAGGCAAATAATTTGCCTCCTGGTTTGCAGTATATTATATTGCAAAACTAAAGGAATGAAACTGATGGAGATATCGAGAGATATCTTCCACTTTTAGTCCTATTTTTATAGTTGTTGTTGGCGATGATGATGATGATGATGATGATGATGATAAATAAAAGCTACACTTGTGAATTAAAATATGAGCAATGCGTGTGTATTATTCGTTGAGTTTATCTCCAAAAGTATCAGAATTAAATAAATATATTTGTCAAAAACTTAAAAATTAAAGTTAATAAATGACCTGGGTAAAGAAGTTACTGCATGGTTTATGATAATCAAGACACTACAAAAAGAATTCTAGGCATAGTTCTACCATACTTACATTATATTTCGGTATAAAGGATTTTCGGTTGCATTTGAAATATTTTAATGCATTTTAGCAGTGACTGGGGTCTGACTTACTTTCTTACTAATTTAATTTTGTAAATGATTTTTTCAAATAATGCGTTATTGTTGCCAACAATATAAATATTTTAAATTTAGCATAGAAAGAGAAAGGATTATTCACAATTTGAGAATACTTAAAATAATATGCAAAACTAATATAAAATAGCGAAAATGAATTTTTATTTCTGTTTTCGTCGGTTGTTTGTAAAGTTATTCTACGTAACAGGGTTCCAGAGCATTCTGGTTGCACTAGCATGAGCGTTCACACAATTTACACTCATTGAGATATTTACCAAATGTTTTATTTGTAAAATAATAAAATACGGCTACCAATTTTCTCTTAACCTAAAATAGCCCAATAAGCGTCATAAAGTTTTCTCACGGAATTTTACAATTATTTTTAGAAATAAAAAGCTTCTGAAGTAAATACAAAATTTGTACATTTAATGTAAATGATAAAATTTGCGAGTATTTCATTCAATTCTTTTTATCTTACATTATGGAATATCCATTATTTTTGCTCAGATGTAAAAATATTGTTTAAAACAATATTTGTGGAATAGAAAAAAGGTAACTTCATTCGTTTTATTAGTATTATAAAAACGATGTCGAAATGATTGGTTCACATTGAGCTAATATTTACAGATCGACATTTTATCAGAAATGTAAAAGCATGGAGATATAACGAAATATTTTAAAATAGTGACATATCAAAAACGAAGAAAACAGTTTTGCATATTGACATTCCAACTTCCAACCTCAATTTCGCCCTTTGAAACTGCAGTTATATTAAAATCCCAACTAATAATTTTTGAAGCATTCTGTTAGTATCTTAATGGACAACACTTACAAAGATGACGTGTTTTATTTCAAATACAATTTTGAAAAGTAAATTGATCTCAGCTTTTCAAGTGTTAAAGAACAAAAAATCTAAAAGTACCCATAAAAGTGTTTTTATTTAATTTATCTCTGTTCGGTTACAGACAGAATCTCAGAAGGAAGCGTTGAAACTATTTACAAGTTAGCCATCTGTAAACGAACGAATGCAGGAAGGGAGTCTATTGAGCCCAAATACACAATGACCACACAACCTTCTGTTATGTTGCCAGCGCTAGCTGTCACTTTGACTCATTCTTAGGAAAATTCTTCTATACCTTTGCGTGCCTGAGCTTGTCTTTCGTTAGAGAGCTACAGAAAATCAGAAGATTGCAATGGAAAACTACCACTCTTTTTATCCCGGAGCGGGAATCAAACCCGGGAACGCACCATGGAAAGCCGAGGTGCAACCGCAACGTATTCCGGTTATTCGTGAAACAAGTGCCTGGAGCACATTGCGAAACCACGCGCCCCGCGCTGTGCAGCGCTGCGCGCGGTCGCGAGGTCGACGGAAACTGCGGGCGCATCCGTCATAGTTAGCCAAGTTAGCGTCTCCCGCCGTGTTTTTGAAAGCAGGGCGCGCTGCTGCGCTGAAATATTGTAGAAAGCAACGTCTGGCTGGATTTACTGCTAAAGCGCCGTTGAAAGTATTTAGTGCCCCTTCGCAGGGAAGAGATTTTCGCAAATGGAACTTATTACGCTGATTTAAAACACGCGTATGAGTTAGATTTGGATGAAATGATAGGCATCATTGCGGTCGGCACAAATGTTTATTATATTAGTTCATTCGCACGTTCTACTGTTACGTACGCCTCGTCAAAATATTCAACATAAACTGTCACACTTAGCGTAAAGTTTCTTTATATTGAGAAGAATATCTTACTGAATAAAACCTTATAACAAAAGATCATTTAAAAAAATTAACTCAGATCTTTCAAATTGGATTGAGACTCATATCAAGTATTACTAAAGCTTTAATTATTATTTTATTCATTTTATTTAAATTGCCCCAATAAAGCACTAACTTCCGATTAAAAATATAGAACATGTGTTCTTTGACGTGGAAAATCCATTACATTTTGGTTTCAATCATACCATCAATGCACATTTTAGTTTAGTTTTACGTCATAGAGAGAAGGAAAATTGCGAAAAAAGAGTTTTCCGTGATTTAGAATTTTCAATTTTTCTCGAGGAGACGAGGTTACTAAATTTATCGTATAAGTATCATTGTATTCCCAGTGTAATACTTAGTTTTTGCTGCTTGTTATGCTACACCGGTTCACGGTCTCCACATTTATCCGGTCACTGAGAGTTTGTCGTTGCAAATATCCGTTCCAGTCGGGTTTCTTTTTCGTGACCGTTGACGAAAGCAGCCATGTCAAACTGCCCCCACACGATCCACTTGCCCGCCTGGGTAGCCCGGCGCTTCTCAGGCAACAAGCTACTTCCCTTGACTCCGACCAGGAAAGGTGGTTCAGGGCATCAACTGAGTGCTCAGTTGCATCAATTCAGCGCATGAACTGATATCCCTGCTGTGCCTCTGACCCTGAGGTCCTGGGATTCGAGTCCCGACGGTGGCAGGGTTTTCGACACTAGCCACATAGCTAGATCGAGTTCAGTCGCTGTCTAGAGGAGAATTCTCGCGTTCGGCTGCCCGGATCGGTAGTTTTCCGTGGTTTCTCCGATCAACACCAGGTGAATGCCGGAGCAGTATTCTAACAAACGGGCCACGGACCGCGCGCGATCTTTCCTTCCTCTTCCTTGTCCTATCCTCACTCCTTATACACACACTTATACTAACATGTACTACACTACCACATATGTTGGGAGAGCGGCCGGGAGTTTAGAGCTCGTCCCGGCTGGGTCAGTGCTCCGCTGGTGGGAGATTCGTGAATGGGTAAAACCCTGCTAACGACTGTAAGTCGGCGCTGGATCTCACCATCCAGAGGGGGAAGACCACCGTCACCTTCCAAGAAAAAAACGTACACTAAACTTATGAGACTAATGACCTTAGCCTTTGACGCGCCCAGGATCCCTAATAAATCAATCAACGAATCTATGACTGCTCTCATTTCCCCTCTAAATTCAGAAAGGGGTGTACACGCACAAACTGCAGCAGAGAATGTAAGCGCAGAGCACACTGAAAGTATTGCAAAGAACGGTGGCTACACGAAAATAAGTTTGCTTGATATTTTCTATCAAACAGTCGTAATTTGAATTGTGTTTATTTGTTTATATATTTAATTAATAATTTCTTTATTTCGTTTTTATTTTTAATGTTAACTTTTTTGAAAAACCTTTAGGTCAGGTAGATAATTAAATGGTCAAACATTTGTTTTGTGAGAATTGTTACGTCGTTATTTGTTGACAACAGCCAGTGGATTCAATTGAATATGGTTAAGCCAGGATATTCTGTAGACAATGCAAAACATTCAACAGAAAGTTTCAGTAATCTCTACTGAATACTTATAATTGAATACTTATCTTGATTGAAGTTTATAGCGTACTTTGTTATACTGATAAAAATAATTACATTTTTTGGCAGACTTCTGGCTACAAAAATTGACTGAGGGCTCCTACGAGGCATATTATTTTTTCTGCACTGGTTGTGTATCAGTTATTTGTTATTGATTTCAGTTATGGTTACACGAATGGTAAAGTAGGCAATTTAGGGATAGGAGTCCTTTCAAATGCGTAAGAGAGACACTATGCTTTTCTATAGAGCGTTCAAGCATTTGATTGCAGTACAGACCCTTATGGAGTATTGCTCACTTTTTCTATCCAATACAATTTTACATAAAACTCTCTCTTTCTGTCGCAACTATGTTGCCAATTAATGAAGAAGCTCGGGGTTAATTCGGCTCCGTCATCCTGTTTCTAACGCAAATATTCATCATGTTGACTCAACGGTAGCTTCAATAGTGTTGATCTTAGAAAAATGAGATCTTATTAGTTATTTCCAGAACATCTATAAACGTGAGGGTTATTTTGTAATTGAGTTGCATGGTTTAATTACGAAGATATGAATTATACATGATTGATGAGTGCTTACTTCTACATTTTGACGTCCTTAAATTTTCATCATGCGAGAAACCTTTTTATTATTGAAGAAAAGCACAAACATCTAGCAAATGAAATGACAAGGGAAGTCAAACTTTTGGTATGAGAGCAACAAAATTTCTGTGTGAATCATCGTTCTTAGGTAGACGGTAATAAAAACAATATTCAGTGCGCTTGGAACGAACATCTCATGTTGTTCGATGATCTTTAATATGTCTCAGTGATTCTAAACCGGCGATCGGGAAAAGAAAAGTAGAGTATTAATTTTTGAAGTTCACGTATTACAAATAGTAAAATACAAGTAAATATATCTAAAAATAGTGGTGCTAAAACTACACGTTCTCTATCCCTGTGACACGCGATTTATTCGTGGCAGACGGACATTGGAGGAGAGAGGCATCAGCTGTTGGCGTAGATTTCAACCTTGGGGTCTCTTCTCTTTCAAGGCGTAGGCCGTTGGGGAATTCCCTCTCTCCCGGCTGGCTGGGGCATGGGATGGTGTACGGGTATGGCTTCTATTCACATGTCTCCCTGCCCCGTGTTGAAAATCATAACCCTTCAACCAGATACGCATTTCTCAACGCCATGCGAGATATCAGAAAGTCATAGTAGTGGGTTGTGACGTAATATGCGTTGAAAATCAGCAAAATCTGTCAATGAAGTGTTTAATATTTATGTAAAGGTGATTTATTCTATAAATACGTTATATGTTAAAGTATTTTAATAATTATAATAAAGTCATTAAATTTTCTACTCGTTACAAAATTAAAGTCTTTTTGGTAAGTGAAAATTTCATTACTTGATGAGAATTATTTTACTGAAACTTGAGTAAGTTATTCAAAAGTACCTTAGAATTCGGACATTCATTATAGAAAACCGTAAAGAATGTTACAATGTAAATGATAGTTTCTAATATTTAATTAAGGAATACCGTATAAAAATGTCAAATATGTTTTGAAACTGGTATATTACAATAATTAATTGTATTCGGATTATTCAAGCATGTGATCGACCTTATCATTAGGACAGGCGACGTGTGGAGAATTCGGCGATTTGACAAGTAACACGTAATGAAACGTCTGAATTATAATTGTCGTAAAAACACTATTTGTATTGGTTCATATCACATTTAAACTTACTTTTATGGATTTTGAAAGGTGTTAAACACGCTGGTAAAATTTCATGTCAATCTGAGTATCAGCATGACGAGTGTTGCGCGTAAGCGCTGTGTGAGAAGTGTCAACGCTGTCCTCCATAAGCGCTGTATTGCAATCAAATGCTTGAACGCTCTATAGTTCTAATATTTTTTCACGTTACGCAACAAGAAAATTCCTGGACAAACTGCATGGTAGTAAGAAAACAAAACTCGGCAGTATCAGGTAAAAAAACATTTGTATGGTATTGTATTAAGCAGAACACATTTTATTTTATTCAATCCCCCACAATTTATTAGACTGAAACTAACAGAAATTAACGTCAAATTTTATTGATCATTTATGTTTGTTAAACCCTCTACGAGAAAATTAATATCAGATCTTTTGATGATTAGATCAAATATAATGTTTAGGGGAAACTAGGGATCATAAAAAAGTTATATTTATGAAAATGTTTTGTATTATGTAATTTCATTTCCAAATTATTTCCTTTCGGATTTTCTTCATCTTTTTTTAGGCTCTTCTTTCTTCAATTGCTTTAACAATAAGTAGTAATAATAAAAAATATTAGTTTTTTGTTTGCTTAATTTACCACTTTCCAATAAAAAAGTTTTATGTAAAAAACATTCAATGATTTTCTTCAATCTTCATTTTTCAGACAGGTTCCATAACAGATTCATTTAAATTTTTAAATTTGTGCAATTTAATTCTGTTCTGTATTTCACGGAATAATCAGAACTTTAGAACTTTAGAACATAGATGTATTTTGTCGGAACCATGCTTTTAATTTAAGTGTATTTGGGGTTTTGTTTTACAACGATACTTTTTGTTTACATCTCCTTAATTTTGTGTCCTTTGGGAAATTAAAGTTGGTGCTTACTTAAAAGTTATTTTTTATTTACATCAAACTCACCCTTTTGTATTTAACGAGCTTTTCTATCACGCACAGCTAAAACACTAATGTGGATTACACAATATAAATAATATCTCCTCTTTCACTTCATTATTTATTTTTTCCAGCATGATGGTATTTGAATTAATTAAAAATTGAAAATCATTTTTTCAACAAATGTTTTTCATTATAAGAAAAACAACAAATACAATAAAACACAATTTTTACTCTACTGTTCAGAAAGCGAAACATAATGGTTATTAGAAATAATTCTTCTAAATCTGTTGAGAAAATAAATTAAAATGATAATTTGAATGGAACCAATATCAGTGAACACATTGGTCAATCATTTCCACGTCTTTTTATATTGATATTGACAATGTAACGGTCAAACATGATGCAACTGATCGCCCTTTCTAAATAAATACCGCGCTCCATTCAACGTATCTACGAATCTATCTCGCAAAATATACGAAACACGAAAACCCTCTCCAACTCCCATTCACAAACAAATACAAAAATCGGCAAGGTTGCCAGGAAACATTAAATCACACGATTAACAGTTGGATTAATTCCCATCGGAGCGATAACATTAACAAACCAGGAGATCGGTTTAAAAATATTTCCGCGAGTTCAAATTAGCAACAAAGTGCAGAACACGCTTGGTTCGTGTTTCCCTCACGGCCTTCGTTAATTCACCATTAGCGGCGTCCGAACCCTGCTCGCAGCTTTGCGAGTTTATTTTAAAAGTGATGTGGATTTTGGGCTTAGCCGGTCGTCCGGCCGCTGTCCCTGACGACAAAAAGTAAATACTCTCTTTTATTTGGCTGCCTCGATGTGACATTGGCGGGCAGATATCGATGTTTGAAAGCAACTCAACGAAGATAATGCACTTCATTTCATTTGTTCACAACCGTTGCTTGCGTTCGAACATGGTAATTATGGGTTGTCTCTCAGATTTTGTGGTCACAGTGTGGATACATTTTATTTAAAAGTACTTCTGTGTTATAACGATAAGAAAGGTACATCTTCTAAAAATCTAAAAGGGAAAGAAAAATAGCAGGGTGAAAATGTTATTCAGATGAATGTTTTTACCCTACATATTAAATGAAATTAGTAGCAACTGAAAATTGTTAGTAAATATTTAAAGATTCATGAAATTAGGATAATTATCCAAATATAAAGAAGTGTTTCCAAAATTACAAATTTTCGGGCGTGTTTCAAATTCCTAACTATGCGAATAGAAATTTATTTCAGGGTTCAACGATAATAAAACATTCGTTTTGAAATATTAAAGCGTTTCTTTCGGATTTAGAATCAAAATAAGGCGATTATCCTTTGACCTTACACATTGCAGTCAAGAAAATGTGCGAAACAGCTTTCAGTAGATCATTAGAGAAGATGAAATTTAAAAACTCTATAAATAATCTGTAAACGACGTTTATGGAAACGATATTTATATTACTAATTTTCAACTCACCCAGGAATTGAAAGAAAACTGTGCAACCTCGAGCCATGTAAATGGTGACTATGGTTTTGTTGAAGCCCCAGGAGTAAGGAAAACTCCAGAAACAATGAAAAAAGAATTTTATTGAAAATTGCTAATATTTTGTTTTATTCCACCTACTCTTATTATGTGGCGCGTACCGACTGAGTTTTTGATAGTCTGTAGTGTCACGGTGGTAGCCGTGGGTGGGAGGAGAAGCGAAAGTATCGCATACCTGCGGGCTGAATAGCCTCGGCGCCATGGCGTTGGGATATATTTAGACCAAGTGGACGCCAGCTTGACCTGGAAGGTCACGTGGTAGACGCGAGCCTCCCTCCTACACAAAGGACTGTCACGTGACGGCTACACTCTGGGAATAAAATCGAGCCGACGAGCTCACACGGGGGTTTTTGTTTTGGAAACCTCGCGCGATACGCGAAACTTTACGCTCAGGCTGGAGGGTGGCGTGCCTATTGCACGGGTGACGAGGTCACGGTAGTGGCGCGGGAGAAGCGTCAGTGGAGACGCGGCCTTCCTAGCTATGTGGGGAAATACTCAAAAGTGTGTAGTTTCGGAGCAGAATTTAGTTATGGTACATACGTGTAAATAAACTTGTACACTCTTGTAAATGTCTGTTTTTTTCTCCATGACGTCACAACTTAGCGCATCAGTACATACGACACTACAGGCGTCATGGGGGTGCAAGGATCCAAAGAAAAGCTCCCGCGATTCAAAATTTACTATTTTGTGTTGGTTTAAGGAACAGCAACTTTTTTAATATTCACATAATTTAAATTTTTTTATAATTAACACTTTTCAACAGTAAAAAACTGTTGAAATGTGTATCCGTACTCTACACTATATTATTGCAGTATTCACGAAGACGTTTTTTGTAAAAATATTTAATTGATTGCTGTGTTATATGAAAGTATTTTATTTTGTTCTAGCGCAGTGTGCGTACTGCCATTTGGAAAACCGTTGTACTTGGTGGTGTTCACAAGCATTTTCACAAAATTATTATTCCTAGTTAGAAAACTCAAGAAAACTTGGCTATGCTTTTCTGTTCAAATGTATTTGTTTTTACGACAATCAATACTCTCTGTTCTAGTCTTAAAAATAAGCGTCAATGTCAATAATAAAGACGCCTATACATTAGTTTTTTTTAAATAGACGTTTCTATACTCTCTTTTCGCAAAACATTTCTCCCGCAGTTATTTTAAAGGTACATCTTACTTTTCATTCGTATGAATACGAACCTACAAAGACAGCATCCTTCTCAGACAGGAGCCTTACCCCAAATCTCCGCCTAGACGCCTCCGACTTGAAATAATTCAGATTAGAGAAAATCCCGAGCTAGCAGGCGAAAATCAGAAGAAAAGCCTTTGAGAAAAGTTAGCAGAAATACAGCAGGACAGGTTTTAAGAATATAATCCTCCCAGCGACAACGAGTCTGGAAGCTGCGTCGTAGTTTCTGCCAACCCCCTCTGTGTCCCCTTCTCCCCCCCCAACCCCCGCCTTCCGCGTCGGCTGAGCTCGTCGTCTGGCGAGCACCCCCCTGTCGCCCCCACCCCCACCCCTTCGTCGGCAACATGTCGGAGCGTTCTCGCTTTCCTCCTTCTTTCTTTCTCGGCTGCGAGCGCCATTTCCTGCTGGCTTTGGAGCCCTCGTGCCTCGGCCGAGTGTACAGACGGCTGTGAACGACTCCTTCGCTGCATAGGGCGAGAGGAGTTCTTGTGTTCGCATATTTGCCGCCAGGCTGCAAAATATTTGCTTTTATTGATTCGTCTTAAAATACTATTTCTAATATTATATGCATTTTTGTTCTCATGCACATATATTCTTCAATACTCCCTGCGTGATTCCTTTACTTTCTATAATATTTTTCTATACTTCTGTGTTGCTAATTTTTTTTCCTGCAGACCTATCCTTTGGTAATTCGGGCACCATTTCTTGCTTTGCAGTTGAGTTCTCGTCCCGTCAGCGAATGTGAAGAGGGCTGTGGGCGATTTGAGTAAGAGGGGTTCTTGTGTTCACATATTGACACATAGATTCCTTTCGGGGAATATTGATTATATATAATCTCCACATGACATCACCGTACATTACATAACAATTCATCAGCATTTGAATCGTGGTAGCAATGAACGAAAAATGAACGAAAAACATTTTGTTGCAATTCATGATTTTTTCAGTAATTTTACTGAAAAAACATGAATTGCAACAAAATGTTTTTCGTTCATTTTTCGTATTATACAGCTTTAATTTTTCTACATTTTCTTCTGACCTGATTTTCACTTCGTTCTCAACTCTGCCTTGCCCCTTGACTGACAACTCTTACCAATTAAAATATGTCCGACAGATCCCCTTTCTTCATTCCCTGACACGATGTAGAGAAATTTCCTTATCACGGGCATTGCCATCAGATTGTTGAAGTTGACGTTAATGAATCCTTAACCGTGAAGTTCAGGGGTTTTATTCCGTGTGTCTCTCTAAGGATGTCTGAGAATAATTGTTACTAACTTCTAGGGCATGTAGAGGGGCTAAAAATGATCACTTTTGGACATGTACTGGGAAACTGCATGTAACACAGTTATTCGAATTCATGCACTGTCATTTGCTTCTAATTTTAGGCAACTCCGTATGAATGTGTGCTCGGATAGTACTTGAAATCTCCTTGAGTGCGAGAGAGAGTGACGTCTAAAAACCACGCTCAAAAATGTTACTTTTCTTTACGGTATACCCTCCCGTTATCATAAAGATTTATGACAAATTAGAAGTTCACTGATATAAGAGATATGTATAAGGTTATAAGGGAAACAGCAGTTGTACATGCAAACAGCAACGTTGCAACACACGTTTTCACAGTGCATAATTCGGACGCGATGCGTCCAAGGTCTTTAGATTGTGACCCGGGACACGAGTAATCTGCAAAATAGTAGCTTTTGGCGTTTTATTACTTTTAGAGTGCCTCTACTCCATATTAGGAGTTGTCAGAATTGTTCGAAGTTTAGTTCTGGTATGAAAATTTTTCATTTGTAAATAAATTATTTTTAAAAAAGTGGAATGTTTGCTAGTGTGCGAGCAGTCTGCATAAAATGTGATTAAGGAAGTCGAAAGTTGTGTGTAATGTAATATGATAAACTGCTATCAACACAAATTTCCGTTAATGTGAAACTGCTGTATAAGGAATTCCTCTCTTAGAGTGCAACAAACGTATTTACGAGTTTAAAAGGATAATAGATTTGGCCATGAATAAATCATCAAGTGCACATGCAGCCCGTTTCACACATTACGCTACAACTTATGTAACCATCGTGCGTCGTTCGAAAATTGTGGGTTACAATCTCCTATAATCTGATTTTCTGGACCTCAAAAACGCCCGAACTAAATTTTTTAGTCAATTATACAGAATACAAATATCTTTTATCTTTTTGGATATTCTGAAACACTTTTAGAGGTTTAACATTTCTCGATCTGGTACTTGCTGGCATAGGTGATCATTTGTACAGAATAATAATATCGATAGTTTGTGCTATTTGATCGCACTGATCGAAATTCTGTGTTTGTTTAATAAACCCTTATCAATATTAGAATGTGTACACAAGCAGAGTAACTCTCATAAATGTTGTGAAACCTATTATATCCCAGTTATTACGGAATATTTTCACGGAACATACTATTAGCAACAAGTGGGACCTTGCTTATTTCTACAAAATTGTTATAAAACCGTTTAATTACAATTATTATGAATTAATTATTATGAATTAATAAATTGTATTAATATGAAACGTTGAAAAAAGGATTTGGAACGTTCGTGTTTGGAGCCTTCACATTCAGAACCAGGAGATGTGCGCCATCCCCCACCCCGGTAATCTTCACTTTTGCCATCTTTCATTTTCCGCAAATCAATCTCTTTATCCCATCTATCCTTCCAACTTTCTTCTCATCACTGTCTTCTTCCATCCTCTACCCACCAGACCCCTCTTACTATTCTTAATCAGTCCTGTATCTGCTCGCCGTCAGCGTCCCATCATTCTCCGACCGACGAGCATCATCTGGTGGCCACAATCCTCCATCATCTCTCTACTGACCCAACCAACCTCATTTCTCTTCTCTCCACCGTCCTTCCCTAGAAACATCTTCCTTCCACGGTGGTGTATCGTCTAACGTAGTTCTCGCTCTCCACTACAACCTCTGTCCTCTCTCCACTGCCACCACCTTAATTTCGCCATCATCTGCTATCATATTTCGTTCGTCATGGTGTATCGTGTTGCGTAGCACTCGTCCTTCTCAACCACCTCCGTTCTCTTCTCAGCTTTCCTACCTCCGCCTCAACTATCTTTAGTCCGCCATGCTTCGCCCTCATCTTCCGCCCACCTTGTTTATCGCCGGTCCAGCGTCTCGGGCGCTGGGTCTGGCGGCCCCGTCCGCCGCGGGCCGTCCGTCCGTCTGGCGTCTTGCGCCGTCTCCGTCGTGTAAATTACAGCCGCCGGGCGTCCTTCCCCGGGGCGGAGGCGGCTAAAAAGCCCCGGGAGACACTTAATCCCCCTCAGAGGGCGGACGTTCTGCGCCGCGCCGCTCGGGGCTGCGCCGGCGCCGGCTGCCACCAGGAGCCCGGCCGCCCGCCCTTCACCCGCCCCGCCGAGCCCGCTACGCCCGCGTCCCTTGCCTTCGTTGCCGTAGCGCTCCATCCATTCCCATCACCCTCAACCACACAACCCACGCCGACCCGTTCCAACTCCCGCCGACCAGTTCCAACCCGCGCCGACCCGTTCCAACCTGCGCCGATCCGTTCCAACTCGCGCCGACCCGTTCCAACCCGCGCAGACCCGTTCCAACCCGCGACGACCCTTCCAACCGGCGTCGACCCGTTCCAACACGCGTCGATCCGTTTCAACACGCGCTGACCCGTTCCAACACGCGCCGACCCGTTCCAATCCGCGCCGACCCGTTCCAACCTGCGCCGATCCGTTCCAACTCGCGCCGACCCGTTCCAACCCGCCCAGACCCGTTCCAACCCAGCATTCCAACCCTCGCCGACTCTTTCCACATGAGCCGACCCGTTCCATACCGCTCTGACCCGTTCCAACCCGCTCTGACCCGTTCCAACTCGTGCCGACCTGTTCCAACCCGCGTCGACCCGATCCAACCCGCGCCGACCCGTTCCAACCCGTGCCGACCTGTTCCAACCTGTGCCGACCTGTTCCAACCCGCGCCGACCCGTTTCAACCCGCGCCGACACGTTTCAACCCGCGCAGACTACTTCCAACCCGCGACGACTAGTTCCAACCCTCGCCGACTCTAACCACATGAGCCGACCCGTTCCATACCGCTCTGACCCGTTCCAACCCGCTCTGACCCGTTCCAACTCGTGCCGACCTGTTCCAACCCGCGTCGACCCGATCCAACCCGCGCCGACCCGTTCCAACCCGTGCCGACCTGTTCCAACCTGTGCCGACCTGTTCCAACCCGCGCCGAGCCATTTCAACCCGCGCCGACCCGTTAAAACCCGTGCCGACCCGTTCAAACCCGCGCCGACCCGTTATGACTCGCTCCGTACCGCTCCGACTTGCTCTGACCTACGTCACTCCGACACAGTATGACCCGCTCCGATACGTACTGAGACACTCCGGCGCGCTACGACACGCTCCAACACGCTCCAACACGCTCCGACACGGTCCAACAGGCATCAATAGGCTCCGATACACTCCTTCACGCTCCATCACGCTTTCACACACTCTGACACGCTCTGACTTGCTCTGAATCACTCCAAATCATTCTGAATCACTGTTATTCGCTCTGATCCGCACTGCCTCGCTCCAACACGCTTTAATTCACTCCATTCCAATACTCTTCAACACGCTGTGACCCACTACGGACCGCTCGATTCGTTCCATCTCGTTACGATCCGCTCCGACCCGCCACGCCTGGCTGAGCTGTGTCCCACTCCTTCTCGCGTCTTCTCTCGCATTCGTCCTGGTTTCTCCTCTCTGCCACGTCAGTGCACTCACATTGCACATCGACAAGTATTCTCCCTCATCATCCAGAACCTCCTCACCCCTCACCCCTCGTCCCCCCACCCCCTAGTGGTCAACATTGACCGATACATCCAGTCGCATCCTTCTTTACTATTACCCGCCCTGCCAAGCTCTACTTTATCCATTCAGCTCTGCTTCACTCACTTCTAGTCTGTTCGTCCCGTCCTGCCCCTCCCCGAACTGGCCACCACTTCCTGTCTCTCTCTGTGTCAACGCTCCAAGGCAAACCGCGGCTCCCCCACCTCTGTCCCCGCCCCCCGTCCGGTGCAATCCCGCGCACCGCCTGACTTTCGTTGAGAGAGGGCATTACCGATTGTCTGCAGCGACTCTGACGGAGAAGTCCTCAAGTTCGAGTTTGGCGGCGGAGTATCGACTCTAGGTAGGGAGCCAGGTCGACTTCAGTAGCTGAGTGTAGGAGACTTCTAGCTGACAGCTGCTTGGATTGTTAGTTTTCGTGGTTTCTCTGATCAATACAAGCCGAATGTCAAAGCAGTACCCTACAAAACAATTGACGGACCGCGTGATCTTTACGTCCTTTTTCTTTTTCTACCTTTTTCCCTTATCACTCTCACACTTGCACTTATCACTTATCACCGTCAAGTACGCATTGTCAGGTACGTCACCGTCCGCGTCCTCGGTAGTCATTTCACATCGTGCAACAGCAGAAAGGGACGCTCCGTGAAACTCACGGGCTTCGCACGAGGTCAGGTGATTGGGTGTCACTTGTGTCAGAAGTCTGTA
>BLKR01004488.1:0-73411 GCA_011170035.1 Teleogryllus occipitalis | reverse complement strand
TTCCCAATCGCCGAAGCGTGAGTACCCGTGCGACATTCAGACCGCGAGGTCGTAATATTTCCAAAGGTGTGATTAAAAAGGTATAACTAGGAAGTATTCTTGCCGAACGCTTAACACGGGAATTCAGTTCGATCCAACATAGTGGAACGAACAGACTGAAAGAACATTTTAGTGCCAAGATCAGTAGGTTTGCATCAACAATTAAATTGCCCGAGTATTGTAATTAGCGGGCAAGATATGATTTTTGAGTATTTAAGGTAGGGAGGTTATTGTTTATTTGCACAAGATGGAGCAAGAACGTTAACCCAGACTTAGGATTATAATTATAATAGAAATAGGATTGCAATTTGTTTATTATAATCTATTGTGTATGTGTATGTGCCTCTGGAAAAAGTTTAAGAATACATGCCTAATTTTACCAGAGCCATCCAAGTGTTTCATTAGAATTCGATCCGCCCTGTATTCTATCCATTGCAAGCTACCCCTTATTTGCCTCTCACAGGCAAGACGAACGAACAACCTGACAGGCCTGGCGTCGGAGCGACAGTAGGCTGCCGCACGGCGCTGGTAACGCCCGAGCGGTGCTTCACACCCTCAGGGCTAACGACCCCTGATCAAAGACCAGGTTGCATTGTGTGCGGCGCGCCGGAGGCCAGTCCACAGTCCACGGCGTGTGTGTTCCGTCACAATATATATATATATATATATATATATATATATATATATATATATATATATATGTATAGATTATATTCCATGCTCCATCTTAGGGGCCTCACAGGATGTAAGAGACATACAACCATCATCTGCACCCACACACACACTATGATTGATACTGGTAGAATGTTTGGGTGGTGAGACTGAGAATACACTTTTCTTTTTCTACCTTTTTCCCTTATCACTCTCACACTTGCACTTATCACTTATCACCGTCAAGTACGCATTGTCAGGTACGTCACCGTCCGCGTCCTCGGTAGTCATTTCACATCGTGCAACAGCAGAAAGGGACGCTCCGTGAAACTCACGGGCTTCGCACGAGGTCAGGTGATTGGGTGTCACTTGTGTCAGAAGTCTGTACGCGAGATTTTCCCACTCCTAAACATCCCTAGGTCCACTGTTTCTAAAGTGATAGTGAAGTGGAAACGTGAAGGGACACGTACAGCACAAAAGCGTACACGCCGACCTCGTCTGTTAACTGACAGAGACCGCCGACATTTGAAGAGGGTCGTAAAGAGTAGTAGGCAGACTTCTGTTCAGACCATCACACAGGAATTCCGAACTGCATCAGGATCCACTCCAAGTACAATGACAGTTACGCGTGAGGAGAGGAACCTTGGATTCCATGGTAAAGCGGCTGCTCATAAGTCACACATCACATACGAAAATGCCAAACACCGCCTCACTTGGTGTAAGGAGCGTCAACATTACACGATTGAACAGTGACAAAACGTTGTGTGGAGTGACGAATCACGGTACACTATGTGGCGATCCGATTGCAGGGTGTGGGTTTGGCGAACGCCCGGTGAACGACATCTGCCAGCGTGTGTAGTGCCAACAGTGAAATTCGGAGGTTGTGGTGTCATGGTGTGGGGCGTGTTTTTCCTGGAGGGGCTTGGACCCCTTGTTATGCGTGGCACTATCACAGCAGACGCCTACATTGATATTGTAAGCACCTTCTTGAACTGTTGAAGAGCACTTCGGGAATGGCAATTGCATCTTTCAACACGATCGAGCACGTAGCGAAGATTGTCAAGAGGCACGTTTCAATATTATACACCAACTAATTATGGTCCAGCTTTATTGAATTTTTAAAATTTATTCCAAGAAAAGAAAATTCACACTTTTTCCGTTAATAAGTGTTCAGCGTTAACGAAACGCAATTATAACTTTCCATACTTGCGCGTTGTAGAGCAAACTTTGTAGAAAAGGTGATTGATAATATAAAACCGATACATTTAACACTAATTTCCAGTCTAAATTTTTGCCATATTCTTTATCATAGAAATAAGGTAAATTCCACATTTTTTTTCTCTTAGATCTGACAAGAAATCGTGTAAAATTTTAAAGTCCTTGACTAATTTCTTGAAAAGTTGGAAGAAAAAGAGAGAAAATGAAGTAAAGATTGTCAATAGTATAATGAGACACGCTTTAATATTATGGATCTAGTAATTTTGTTCAAACTTTACTAAATTTCCACGAAATGATAATTCACACATTTTCCGTTAATTACCAGCCGTCGTTTTGAACGCTAACCAAACGCAAATATGACTTTTCTTAATTGTTCGCGTGTTTTAACAAAACTCTCAGAAAAAGGGAAAGAGACGTTATGAGTCGTGGTGTCGCTGAGCTAAAGATCTAAGCTTGCAGAAGTGAAACTTTAAGTTCCGTTGGTGTTCGCAGCCCGGCAGCACAGCCCTGGTGGGAAGTGGTGGGACCCGCGCAAAGTGGGAGAGTTAGGCCATGCGGCCCCACCGCATCCCGCGAACTCGGCGGGAATATTAATTGCGCCAAGTTGGTAGCAACGTCCGTCGGCGAAGTTGGCTTAATAAAGTCGCAGAAGAGTTTCGCCTCCCGTTTCTTAAGTCGGTTCGCGGAACCCAAGCACAGGGATCTCAGTTGCATCCAGAATTTGAGGGAAATCTTAAGATGACAAATGGTTATGGGTGTGAGAAGTCCTTACGTAACTGTAAAGTAGGTTCGACTTATTATTATCATAATCGGAAACAAACGTGACAGGGATTGCGACTTCCGTGTCTGTTTCCTGACACTTGGAATTAGTAGATTTGAAATGGTCCTTAACTTTTAGAATGCTCTGATTTCACAAAAAAAAACTCAAAAATTTCACAAAACATGTTTCTTAATAAGTAAAACAATTGTTTGTATTTCTATTTTTTTTAATTTTTGTATACGTTTCACCCTGTTGTCAAAGTTGAAAGTTAAACAGTTACACGGTAATACATTTCCCGTTTTGTAATTTTCAACTACCATGGTAACCCCAAGCAAGATGTAATTGCACAGCAGTCAAACCTTTGAACAGTCAAAATATAATTTATAACAATTACGTACCTACTCATATTAGAGAAAAAAATATCTTCCTGGAATTAAATTAAACAGGGATATTGTGTGAGAAACCAAGAACTCTGGGTTTAGTTTAAATGATATCGGCATTGTTTGCAAACTCAGAAGTCAAAGAATTTGCGTTGTTAGGACAACGGATCAACAAAGTTTAATATTCCGTGCTTGGTGTCATAACGCTGTGCAGATGTCCATCTGTCCACAGCCCCGAACACATTAGGTGCAGAAGGTGTGAAGAGGGCTTTGGATGGCCGTGAACTTTTAGAGAGGATGCATGAGATCATTCTCTCAAAATATATTGTAGTGAACACACGTAAGCGGTTGTTGAGGTGCGATTAGATTTTCAGCATAGGCTGGGTATTGAGTAAATGATAGTGAGCCTGGAAGTTATGTTTACTTTAACGTTTGAGAGCTTAGTGTTGTGTAAATTGTAATATAAAATTGTAATTGGGAATTTTATGAATGTAATATTTGGAAATTCGAAATAAATAGACTCCATGTTTCGATGAGATGCGTATTAGAGTAGCCACGTAGATGGAAGAATTTTTTAAAATAAGTAACTGAATATAGTCAGTCGCGAATATGCGTTTCATACGAAGCACAGATAAGGAAAGTCGCGATCAAAACAAGCGAATCTCAATTTTGCTCAGAGGCTTCTTTTAGGCTTGAGGATCTTTTACATACAGTAAATCTACTACATGGGACAGCCAGCTTTACTCCCCCTCCGAAGGAAAGCGTACGAAGGATTTTTTCCCCCTTAAAAATCGACGACTTCGATCGGGTTTGAACCTGCAAACTCGGGTACAACAATCCGATAATCGTAATCCTTTAATGAAGAAATTAAAGAAGTCATCTTTATCTACTTAACATATTTATTTAGTGATGCGGTTTTCGACGAATTTGTCATCATCATTTTCCATGTGTGGCAAAAGTATGTAATGACATCAACAATACCGCATCAGACCTCCCACAACTTATCATTTAAGCAAAATTATTAGTTGTTTTCCATGGCCCTATTTTTAGACTATATGTTACTTCGAAAATAAAAAATTAATTTAAAATAATAATGTGAGCGAGTTACTAATTTTAGTATGTTCTCCGAACTTGAACGTCTATTTCCTCCCTTTAGCTACACCTGCTCATTTCCCTAGTTCACCGCCCCACACCTCCGTCCCCCTCCCACCGCACATTTGGCCACTTATAAAACAATCTTGTAGGAACTTCAACGCCGTAACTAATCCGGGTATTTCGTAAGTAGCTACGAGACCCAGTTAAAAATAACTTCTTAAATCCTACTCATTTATTCACAGTGTGCTTAAAACGGAACCTCCCCCGGGCCGAAGCAAGGAGAGCAGCGCGAAAGTGATTATGCGAGGAAGTAAGTGAAGGTGGACGATGGACGGAGGGAAGAGAACAGGGAGATTGAAGGAATAGAAGATGAGAGTGTTCGATCGGAAAAAGTTAGGAAGTTGATTGATATTAAATATAAGTTGATACAGAAAATTGGAAATACATTAAATACAACGATATTTTGAATCTTCCACATTTTTGTTTCAAGTTAAGTCACTCCGTTTACATTAAGTGCAATTCTTAAAATTGGAGAAATAACATTTTTTCTAGTTCCCCCATGCAATGTTAACACTCTATACGGTATCATACTCGAAATACATTGAAAACTCTATCGCATAGGTTTCGAAAGCAATGAAAAAGACGGAAAAGGAACTTATGTCCCTTTGTATCCACTTACAGGAGGAGAATACGAAAATTGAAATTTTCCATAAAAAAGCACGTAGGCTCCGGCTATGTGAGAGGAGTGTATGGTTTTGTTATAAATTCTGATAGAACTAAAGACCATAGAGCAGTTTCGATTTAGACTGCACAATGCAAATATTTCATTTTTTACTCCGGTTATTCCTATATTTCACGTACAATTGAATTTTTTTTCAAAACTTATTTTATGTGGATATGAACAGCAGCATTTTTTGTATCCTCCTCCTGTAAGTGGATACAAGGAGACATAAGTTCCTATTCCGTTTGTGGCCATTAAAAATTAATAATACTACAGTAATATAAATACTTAACACTTTGTTGCATGGAAACGGACTAACATTTCCCTAAGTGTTCAATATCTTGTTTTTCTTGACATAACTTCCATATTTTACCCATCACAATGTTACATTCATAAAAATTACAAATATTGATTTCTTCGAAATTTCTTATCAAAGGCGTGACTTTCCTCCGTGATTTTTTAAATAAACACATTCCTCTGACAGCAAAAATTAACGATTTTATCACACTATATTGTCAAATAAAAATCACATAAAAACCAAGAAAGTATAAAAAATGTATACCCTGAATGAGAGTGCCATCTTTATCGAAAAGAATGTAACATTTACATATCAACTTCTATTTTTGAGTTTATGCTTTCAACTACATAATTGTGACTAAAATAGACGCTCTAGAAATTGTAAGTAATCTCGCAATACGTCCCTTTTAGGTACGCAGTCATGTGCAATATTCGTTCTCTGGTGAGCCGAACATTGTTTCAGCCATTGCTGGAATGAAATTTTAGAGAAGCGAAAAATAAAAGTTGGTGACAGGAAGAAACTATTGTCATATTTTCAGGTAATCTAAGTTCCTGTTTTACAACCGTCTAGTATCTGATTACCCGGCAATGCTCGATTATTTATTTCTCACAATCGTCTATTAAGCAGCCTTGTCCTCTCTTCCAATTGCCCTATCTGGCATCTTACGGTCGTTCTGAATTCAACTCCTTCCTATCCGTTTCGCTCCTAAAAATTCCTTGGGACAAGTTTGTTAGTTTTTATGGTCATACAAGTACAAGGGACCAAAGAAGAGGTGCAAGAAAAGTCAGAAGACTGAAGAGTTAGTGGAAGTTAATGGAGAAGCACATGAACAAATAGAAGAACTTGGAAAATTCTCAGTAGTAAGTGAAAATGATAAGTTAAAGGCGAATTTAGAGAAAATTTAGGTGGAAAGCATTTGGACAAGAACATATCAACTTTTCAAGAGATGTGTTAACAATATTTATTTACCGCTTGAGCATGATTTATTAAGGGCAACATAATTTTTTTTATTCTATGGAACATTATATTTGTTTACAGTCTTTAACATTTCAGGAGGATTTGGAGGAAAATTTTAATTTTTTCCGGTTTTCTTCCACTTTATCAGCTTTTTAACACGTATTTAAAAGTACGAATTATTTTCACATTTAAATCTTCCAAATTTACCATTTTTTATAGATGACATTTTTTATTTCATTGTTTAGCATTATTTAATGTAAGAAAACGTGTAAAAGTTTCAATCAATTTGATCATACAATTGCTCATGAGGGCAGCTCTTTCTTTCGATTGGGATTTTCTCTTTTCCCACTCCATACTGTGAGAGAATGCAATCACCCACGACGCTATTACTAACGACGCCTTCACCGCCGTCGCCGTATCCAATACTGCCATCATCAACACCGCCATCACCAACGCCGCCATCATCAACACCGCCATCACCAACGCCGCCATCACCAACGCCGCCATCACCAACGCCGCCATCACCAACGCCGCCATCACCAACGCCGCCATCACCAACGCCGCCATCACCAACGCCGCCATCACCAACGCCGCCATCACCAACGCCGCCATCACCAACGAGCACCCACGCCGCCATCGGCAACGCCACCATTGCCAACTCCATGATGACCATCGTCACTACGTCCCGCTAAAAATGTTTTGCTTCCACTTATGCCGTTGCTAACACCGCCCTCTTCATCAACTATTCCACCACTACCACCACAACCACTATCACTACCACCACATCTACCACCACCAATACCTCAACCACTTCCACTACCACTACCAGTACCACCTAGACCACCACTATCACCACCACCACCGCCGCCGTCACTATAATGACCAGGGAATGGATTTTTATGAACTAAAAATATATGAAATATGTAAATATATATGTAGGTGTTTTTCAAAATATGTAGTTAAATATGGACTTGATATGATAAAAATGACTATGGTAGTATAATATTTTATTGTCAGTTGATAAACCTTCATCTTTAAATTCTGAAATGTAACTTCAGGTATTACATAGACTGATTGTCTTATTTTTGACATTTTATACTGGCTTAATAGAGTGATTATTAGAACTGAACCAACACGTAGTATTCTACCTGGATTGTAACTGACAAAGAGAAAATGTGTAAGTTGAATTCTGATGTCCAAGTCTTTGTTTTCCGGGTGGCAGCCTCAGAGGGAAGGAGAAGGGGTAGTGCGGATACTGAAACGAGGGGCGTTTCCCACAGGCCATTGACGTCTCAATGTCATCTGTTTAACAAATCCAATAGTTCGTTTCCTTGCAGCTCCTTCATCTCAGACTTCTCAGAGCCTAAGGGCCGAAGAGTGAATATACTCTTCCAATAAATTAAAACATTAACAGTTTGTTAACTTGCTTTCCCATTGCTGAAATTTTTTGAACTCTTGTTGTTGAGATTCATTTCAATATTTAATGAAATTTCACTGTAAAGCTTAATTTCGTACATGGACTGATTTTATAAGAAATATGGGAAATTTATGGACTTTTATACAAATATGTACCAAAACCAAAAATATGGAAAAATATGAAAAATAAAAGTAGCTCTTTAGTTTCAACTCTACACATTGTAAAACATAAAGATAATGCAAATTAGTATCGATGTTAGCTTATTTAGTAAATATGTATTTACATAGAAATCCGTTCCCTGAACGTGTCAGCGTGAGACCGTCTCGCCAAAGCCGCCCCGTCGTCCGTTGCCGTCACCGCCCCGCTGGCCGAGCCGCATCGCCAGCAGCCGTGGCCAGCGGGGGAGCACCCTGATCCAGGACTAAGTCCGGCTGAAATTAACCTCTTTTAGCGCCGCTTGGGCCCCAGGCGGGATTTACGGCCTTTAACGCAGCCTTCGCCCGACCAGCGTCACCGCGGCGGCCAGCGCTAGCCGTCAAGAACCGGTTTCAGAGAGACATGGTTCAACAAGAACGAACCGGTTCCTGAGCGAACGATCCGGTTCTTAGCTTCTCTTCGCGAAGAGTACGTTGCAAGTGACCCGAACATTGCGCTCTCACATTCTGAGCATCTTAGGTTCTTAGATTGTGAGACTTATGAGGATTAACCGATAGATCAACCTTAAGAGTAGGATTGTGGGAATTCTGATTTGGTGTTGTTGACGTTCTTATCAGAAGAAATAAAAGAGGTCATCTTCGTCAACACACTAGCTTTATTAAGATAGCCGGCTTTCGACGGCTTTGCCGTCATCGTCAGTCTACAAGATACAGTTTTGTTATATCTTTCTGTATCTTGTAGACTGACGATGACGGCAAAGCCGTCGAAAGCCGGCTATCTTAATAAAGCTAGTATGTTGACGAAGATGACCTCTTTTACTTCTTCTGTTAAGAGTAGGAGTCAGGGACAGGGTAAGAAAGGAGCAATATAAGGCTTGTGACTTTTTTAAAACTATTCTGTCTCTCACTTCTACCTACACTACTTCTTTGCAATATTTCGATTAAAACAGGAAGTCCTTTTAACTCCACGAGCTGAAAAGAGAGGGGAACATTGTCAATCGGGAGTTTCAATACTAAAAAAGTAAGTCGTAAATAATCTTGAAATTTGATGCCAGCATCCCCTTCTCCTACCAGCTCGTGGCCTTGAAAGAACTTTTGTTTTAATCGGAGTATACACGGGCACTCACGTGGCAGTGGTTCGAGGGAACTCCAGAAACGTTTTAAGAAAGCAGCCAGTTTCTGAAATTCTCATGTAGGTAACGGCCGTATCCGGTCCACTATAGCATCACGTTGGCAGCCCGGCGTGGGAGGAGGAGCGGAAGTCTCGCATACCTGAGAGCAGACAGCCTAGGCGCCACGGAGCAGGGGTACGGATACTTTTAGGCCAGATGGATGCCGGTGTGGCTTGGACTGTCAGGTGGTAGAATGCGAGCCTCCCTCCCACGCTCAAAGGTGATCACGTGACGGCAAGACAGCAGGCATAAAATGGAGCCGACTTGCTCACGCGGCGGTTTTTGTTTCCGGAAATCTCGCGCTTTGCGCAAAATTTACTCCCAGGCTGGAGCGTTTCATGCGTTGCACGGGTGACAAGGTCGCAGGAAGCATTCACTGGAGGCGGGGCCTCACTAGAATATGTGGTGTGTTCACAGGTGGGAGGTTGCGAAATAACGAAACGTGTGTAGTTGAGGAACAGAATGTAATTATTGTACATACTTTGTAAAATAAACTCCTACATACTTTTAAAGGTCTGTGTGATTTTATCCATGACGCCACACCACCCACGTATTAAAATTCCTTCTTCGTCTGTTCACTAAACTAGGATCTCGACGTTAATAATATTTGGTCATAGGCCTGCATTTAATTTCATAACGATCTATTTTAAATACTGTAGATCACTAGAAGTGTAAGCTGCAAACCAAATTATGTAAAACAAAAGACCCGGGTAAATTTTATTTTCTTGTTTCGGATACGTTAATAAATTGATACGCAGCAAAGTATCGGAAGGTAATTGTCGTCAGTATTGTTTTGAGCATAAAATGATTATTTCTCGTGATGTGATAAAAGTGATGAGTTTTGATTTTCTGTTCTGAAAGCTCCATCTATTATGATAGAACTATTAGGTGATCGCGAAGGAACTTGCTTGCCTGGGGAATCCAATTGGCTTGGTAATCCTTCTCCGGGCAAGCAATTTGAGATATCGGGGCAGTCGCCCAGATATTGCTTTTAAAAATGGAGGTAACATGTAGTACATATTAAATATACCTTATTAGTTTTGAGGAAAATAACAATAAAATGCTAATATTCAGATGAATAAACGAAGATCAACTAAAACACGGATTTGCGGAGGTTCCTGTCAAAATAGACTATTTAACTCCCTCATATATATACACATATATACACATTATTGAAATGTTCTTGAAACATTATTGATGAATTTCGATAATTCCTGAGTTAATGCAGTTTCTTACCAGGCTTTGTCATATGTATATTCAAATCTTTGATTATTTCATTTGAACACAAAAAAGTTTCTAATAACTTGAATGTATGTCAATGAAATCTCTTTCTTTTAAAATAAGTAATATATGTTCACAAAAAAGTTGTTTGTGCATAATTCTCGTTCTTGTACAAGATGCGGATGGCTCTAATAAACAATTAGAATATCAACTGATTTGCTTATTTAACAAATATGAACCATAACAGACTTTCAACATCCGGCCTTTTACACTGAAACAAACAAATTAATAACATTGTCAAGTTTTTAAGACTCATTGATATTGAAAACCATTAATATTTTTGCCTTCCCAAATTATCATGCACAATCTTTCAAAATCTGTTTGTCCGATTACATTAAATTTAAGCGAAATAACTATTTTTAATATTGTTCATCGACCAAAACGTGAAACCATGCATGACAATCCATTATAATAAGAGAAACAAAGAAGTTGAAGAAAAAAGTAAAAATTATCAGTAAGTTGAATATCACAGTTGATGTTTGAGTCTAGGAGTAAAAAGGATCCCAAAGAGTTTATCGAGGACTAGTTGCGAGGATAAAATTTAATAGCTTTCAAAATAAAACGTGTATCAAATCACCATTCTCTTTTCCTCCCCGCATCTGAGAAAGAAGCGATATTTCCAGACGACCTGCTCCGATTTAGGCCGACGGTCTCAGACTGCCTCTGACGACTTCCCGAAACCTATCAGCGACGCTAAGCGAAAACGCGGCGTTCACTTGGCCGGGTCACATTGTGACCTGCAGACAAAAGCGGAAGCCGCAAATATCGAATTCCCAGAGAAAAGAACCTGGGGGCGATAATTGAACACGTGGCTGTTTCAAAAGAAATTGCCAGAACAATGGCGGCGCCGTGGGACCTCGCAACCGTTGGGGTGGAAGGCCAGGCCACCGCCTCCTCCTTCCCTCACGGCCCACCTCGATCACGGTCGTTGGAGGCGGCAATTGACCGCAGCCGCGTGGCTCCGGATTCAGAATAGGCACCTCAGACGCAGTCCCAGCTCGTTTTCGTAATAACGTTTTAGAATTTCTTATTCTGTTAAAGACTAAACTGATCCTAGAAAGCGACAACCTTTAATTGTATTATAACGAGGCCTTGTTACAAAGGAGCCACAAAAAATTGTTTATTTATGTGCTAAATCGAATGATTTATTGTGTGCCTTTCTGTAATTACTGTTGTAAACATGTGGGAAAAAGACTTTCTCAGTCTCAAAAACCTGGCTAGTTATCCTCGATTTATAAGGCAAATTGTTATATTCTAGTATATGCATTATCACTTGTAACTGCAAGGTGTTAATAGTTCTGTACGTTACTAAAGGGAGAGCCTCCGGAGTCCACAACTTATATTTTTATTTTTTGGAAGTATTACCCAATTTGGTCAAATTAATACATGTAAATACTTAAAAAGTTTCATTTTCAATTTCTACTTAAAAAACATTTAGCAACAATATTTTTATGTAATATTAATTGCATTATTTAACACAATTTGCGTCAAATAAACACCAATGTACATTCATACCTTAGCATTGAATGGAACTATATTATAATCAGATAAAATATTAAAAATATTTCAAAAATGTATTCTGAACTTTCAGGTTTTGGAGCGAATTGTTTCGAATGTATTTACCAAGAGCCAAAGACGCTGTAAAAAATCAAATTCTAACAAATACTTGTGAAAAATTGCATCTATTTTTAACAGAAAGCACATCATAAACAATACCAATGATTTCCAAACCTTTTTAAATAAAAAAATGACAAATAATAATTGGTAGATCTCTAAGCCATGCCCCCTCTTTCGTAATTCTCAGAAAAAGTGAAAGTTTTATACCATCTACTTTCTATTAACTATTAATTCTCTTTTACATAAATGTTAAATAAATATAAACATTAAACAGGCGTTTAATTGAAAGACACCATTTTATAAAGCTATATGACTCCTACGTGTTTCTCCTTGTTATGAAATATTAATATTAGCGGTACGTGATATTTAGCGTTTGAGTCTGTCCCACACTTTTGATAACAGTTCAGGAATAACTTCAATGAAAACAGTCGCTGTAACTTACATCTTCTTAAAATGGTGAGCGTCCTAGTTTAAAAGAAATGTTCTCAGTACAGATTAAAGTTCACGATCTATTTAACTAAAATCTGGAAGACGAAGAAAACCAGGGATCCAATACCTTCGCGGATGGTTTGAACTAAAGAGATAAAACCGGGCAAGTAAACTTACATATTTTGGGCTTGTATAGAGTACTTAATCAAAAAGTTCGTCATCATGCTTGGGTAATTTTGCCTGTTCCTTCTACTGATCTATCCATCTCTTCTTCCTTGTGAGTTATTATTATGCATTGCCCGTGGAACTCTTGATGCCTTCATTCTATTTACTTTCATGTGCCATTTTCTCTAAATGTTATTTTTCATTGATGGCACGCATGTTAAGTTCTTCTCTTACCCTATTGTTTGTCTTATAGTCTTTTAATGAATATCCTGCCACCCACCTTAGGTTGTTCATGTCACTGGTTTAGTCTTTGTCCATCTACTTGTGATAATATCTAAGTCTCACATCCATATAGCAGAATGTGAAGCAACACCGTTCTATACAATTTCAGGTATTTGTACATAGTTTCTTCCGAATGTTAATAGTTTCTTCCGACCATTAATGAAATTACATTTCTTTGAATCTGTATACCTTTTTATTTAAGGGCGAAAATGTTACGTACAAACAGATATTTATAGTTTGTCACTTGTTCGAAAGTGAAGACATCAATGATTATTTTTGTGCAAATTAATTCATTTCCTTTGAATGACTTCACTTGGTATTTTCTTTAGATATTTCCAAGTTTTAGGTTTTACTTCAATTCTACTTAAAATATCTTAAGATTTGCAACGAGAGTTATAATAAAATGCATTGAATGTAAGTCATGAGTATAAAATTTGAATTTACACTATTATTTAGTAACTTCGTCGAAAGGTTAAATAAAATTGGGAATAAACTGCATCCTTGTCTTAGTTCTATTCTAGTTTTCCTTCTTGGTGCGTGTTTGTGTTGAAAACATGTACATACGATTTTTATACATGGTTTGGATAACGAAAATCAGACATACTGGAATTCCTCATTAATTTATTGTTTACCAAAGTTTTTATAAAAAACAAGAAGTGTATTTCAAAATTATTACGTCTGATTCTGAGAATCTCGCTGAAAGGTGCAAAACATGAAACAACGCGACACGGTTTCCAGTGCACCCTTTCTGCTTCAGCCAGCTACCTGCGGTACGGCCCAGGCTGCTTAACAGACGGCGCTGCACGAAAGCCGAAACAAGCCGCAAGAGGCGGCGGCGGCGGCGGGCCGGCCGGTTCGCGACACAGCCCGCTCTATTGCGAGACCGTCGGAAATAAAAGCGCTCCGCCAAACAAAAGACAAAGCGGATTAGCCGGTCTGCGGCTGACGGCGCGCTGCTGACGGAAATGCTGACGTCGCGTACGTGCCTTTGGGAGAACTGAGCTGATGATGTGTGCCAGCAGAGAAATCTGTCTCGGTTCACTTCGCCGAGAGAGCCGAGGAACGCGGCAGTAGTTCCAAAGAGAAACTTCGCTACACAATCGTACACGCTCACTCGGACGAGGCAGGGTATACTGAACTCGCCGAACGTCTGAAGCTATTCGAAATGTTTAGATTTTTTTCTACGTGATTGTTTGAGGGCAAGTGTTGTATTTTCAATCTTTCGAAGTTAACCATTTTATTTTGTTAAATAGAATTTTATCGGGGGTGAGGTATTTAAGCATTAAAATTAATACAAAACCTACTAAAAATGGTGAATTATATTGCTGCTGCAAAATATTCCAAAATTTATATCGTAAAAAAGTATAATAGAATCATTAGTAAATTTTTGTATAGAATTATTAGATTGTTGTATAGAATTATTAGATTAAAAGAATTAAATGAAATACTATTCTTAACATTTAATAAATCAAATGTCAAAAATTTTCACTTCCAGCTTTTTTGAAGTATTTTTGTAAGAATTTTGTCAGTCAAATTATCTGGTTTATTCGTATTAGCATTAGATAAGGGATCATAAGGAATTTCTCAAATATCAAACTTCTATCAATATTTTAGCACTTTTGTGCGATCTTACCATAGATTTTAATATTAAACCTTAAATAACCTTGAATTCAAATGTTTTGGTGTTAAGTATCAAAAATATAGTGTTTCAATATGTTAGAAACCCACACTAATTCTTATTTGCATAATCATGTGTCATAAGATGTTTTCTCAGCCGAAAACTTTGTACATTTAAAAAGAAATAAATAAAAATATGACGTTCTCATTTCAAGCAATATCTAAATTTTACTGTAACCTTGTTCAAGAGTGAAAACTTGCATATGATTTATTCTTTATAGAAAGAAAAAATCATTCTTTAATATAATGCATAATTCCGCGAAAAGAATTGTTTGTAATCCATTAATAATTAAATATTAGTTTTGTGAACTGAACCAAAATGACAATTTTTTAAAAATTTTATCAATAAAAATTAACAATACCTCAATGTAAACTCAAAAGTGACATAGGATGTTGTCAGTGCTAAACCATATAAAAACCACTCTGCATGGTAATATTTAAGTCGTATACCAATGGAGAAGTTGCAAACGTCGGACATCGTATTTTTTCCTCTATCCTTGTGTAAGTAAGCAGTTACTGTTTCAAATTTACTTTTATTATTAGAACATATCTATACCAGAAGTGACAGTTTTGTCTTTAAACGCTTATCGAGGGTTTGCAACACCATTCGAAGTCACCCCTTGGGTAATTACTTCTTGGAAATCCTGTCGTTTTCTTTCAGCCGTACCAGGCCAAACTTACAATGAAAACCTCTTTTAGTATTTATTGCTGTAGGGAAGTGATGCAAAATCGGAGCTCTCCGAACACCTGAATGACATTGGTACGCAACTATTAAAATTGTGTATTTGGATATAAAATATTTGGGTTAACATCTCTTTTCATCAACAATTCGCGTCGTGCTCTATTGAATTTGCTTCGCAAAGTGCTCCCAAAGACTGCTTAAGCTCAGACGCGAAAGTTGAAGCGGAGGAGGGAGGCCTGACAAAGCGCCTGTGGTGTTGGTGGTGGCCGTGGAAGGATTAAGTGGAGGAATAAAACCCGAACAAAAAACAAAAGATATAAAGAGGATTAGCGGGCCTGCCACTCAGACTTGCCCGGCCTACTGTCGTTGCCTGTGACGTGCACATGTCTCGCGCGTTTTAAAGCTTCAAGTTCATGGCAGCTGCAATAAATAAATTCACAGGAAATATCAATTCTTCACAACGTTAATACAATGAGAACATTTACGTACTAGTGTTGCCAGTAAGTCTATATTTTATTTGAGACTAGTTGTACCGCGCAGAAACAAGAATTCTTTGTATCTTCTTGATGCTTTGCAACTGATTGATACCTTGCCCTTAGACCCTAATATGATATTCCAGTATCAGCAAATAGAGGGTCTATGATCAACATGATTTGCGGTCCTATGTTTCTAGTCTCTAAATTCCGAAAATAGCGTCTTTCTTTGTGCCATCGATTCTGCATGTTCACATCCAGATGGATGTAACTTCGATAACTGAGAAAAAGTATTAACACAGGCACACAAAAATAGTTGTAAGACTTGACACGTGTCTCTCTACGTATTTGACGAGATAAATCCGAATATGAAGCCATAATTCCGCCACCACCCTCCAGTTTTTTTAATCACAAAAAACCATCCTGAATTTGTAGATTGGAAATTTCACTGTGGGTTTTTTGCGACCCCCGAAAACAAAATATACAAGGCCACGATAGTATTTTGCAATTTTAAAAAGAAATTGGAGGGTGATGGCGCAATTGTGGCTTCAGATTCGGGGAAAGATCAGCGAGGGGAAAAATGTGTCAAGTCTTCAGGTCTGCCAACTTTTTTTGTGCCTGTGTAATTAAGGAGCTGCGTGTGTTGTAAACCACCACCGTATTCAAAATCACTGTTAATATGTATGTATCTACTTTGGCACCACAGCTCTTTACGAGCTAAGGCTTACCTGCGGCGTTGAGGCCTTGCTGCAATGGATTAAGGGGTACATGGGTTAAGGGGTACATGGGTTAAGGAGTACATGTGGTTAGCACATAGCGATCCCTACGCCGTATCTCTAGTCTTCTCAACCCGAAAAGTGAGCTTTTTCATCGTCGCACAGCAATAGATATTGGGACATTGAAAGGAAAGCGCACAGTTAACTTTTGCCCCGACCAGGAATCCAACCCGAGGTTACGCTGTGGGAAGCGTCATTGTTGATATACTCGAAATAATACCTTCTTAGTATCTACGTTGTTGTCATTTCTCAACTCCTCAATACTACTTACCTTGGCCATCTAATGAGAGTATATTAAATCACAGCATTGTTTTAGGTAGCGCTACTCTCTGTATGTGAGAACTCGAGCTCATAGGCTCGAATGGAATGATGTCGTCTGCCTCACATTGTTGCTGGAGGAAGGACAGGTATAATACGCGCTTTGAGCCCCGGCAATTGAATTCAGAATAAATGACAGCAACAAGCTTTGTTAGCAAATTCTGATAACCATAAATGTTTGCTTCCTGGTAATAGAAACTATTTTGCATCGAAAACGAGCTACAGATTTTATATAGTAGTCCTGTCAACAAAATAATCAATTACTCCACTCTTGCATCTAGCGAAATGAGGGCTCAAGAAAACGTGCGGGGATAACACTGAGGAATGACCCACCCCTACTTAGCTCACAGCCCAAGTTCCAACGCTACATACGCAGGCCAGAATAATGAATGAAGATTGAAAATGTAATACATGGTTAATCATGCCTTAACACATCTGTGCGCAGGCAGGATTCAAACCCGCGGACTTACGTGCCGAGACCGCAACCCACTTCGTGATATTAACAACACGTCTTGTCGAGTACCTCTAAAGTAATGACATAGTACATTGGTGACTGGAAGACTAGATAAATGTTTCTTGACACCTTCCAAGTATTATAATAGGGTTTAAAAAGGTATGTGAAATTATGGGTGAGCCCGATCGCAAAATTTCTATTCCTCATAGAGATAAGAAATTTGTCCAACTACAATTCCGCCATCTTAGTTGGAAAATTTCTTTTTAGTTTTGAATACTGAAACTTTACAGCTGTCATATTGGATAAAAGTTTCTTTGCGTGCAGTTCAGATCAGTTATGCTTCTGCGACAAGCGGGGCTGCATCTGATTGTACTGAGAAGAAGATAGTATTGTTTCAAACAACAGATGTGATAGTTCGGCATTACCTACCTGTGGCAAACCGTTAACCTGCGTCAGTGTGTGTGTGTGTGGGGGGGTATTACAAGTATAGACTTCTTATGATTATCCAATCGAGATAAATGAGTTGAAGTTTGACACATCCCAAGCTCCTGTTGAGGAACTGCCAATATTTATATCCTTCTAGAAAATAGACAGAAAATTTGGAAATAAATTTAGAGCCAAACCTTTGGATTAGTTGGAATTAATAATCAAACCTGAATTAATATGTCAAGAATGTATGACCTTCTTCAGAGTTAAATTTGGAGAATACACAATAAAATTATGACAGGAATTGTATGTTAATAATGAAATTTGTTAGTTAGATCCAGAATCGTCAACATAGGGAACGTTAGTCGTATCACGAAATAAACGCAGTTATTGCATTATTGCATTGTTAATCAAATAAATTGAATGTACACAAATTGAATGTACACCTGTTCGAATTATCTATCTTACAATACTGCACGAGATGAACATATATCAAAAGTTGGTAATAATAAGAACAACTCTTCAGATAGTGTTCAGAGGCAATAACAGGTGGTTTGATGGGAAAATTGTGGCAATCCGAAAGTATCTCTTGGTCGAATAGTGCGATCACACCAGCAAACGTTTTTACGTTGCTTAATTTTAATTGATATTTTTCCACGTATTGTGTTAGGACATGCACGAGCCAGTCCACTCTAGTATGTCTATTATTTTATGATTTTGTTAACTTGCGCCATACAAATGAAAACAATAATGTGAAAATATAAAAATTATGGTTATACAAGGAATCCATTGTTAAAAATATCTTAACACTCTGTAAAAGTTTTCACGTCCTACTGCAAAGTGCTTACAGTAAAACCGGACGAACTTTCGTTGTGAACTCATTTTGACTATTTCTTTAAGTATTTTTCGTGCAGTTTCTTTTAATACAAATAATTTCAGAAGCTCTACTCCTGCTTCTGTCAACCTCGATATTTCCTAATGTAACTAATCTGGGTGTGTGAGATCGCTAGCACGCACCATAGCAGTCTTGACCCAAAGAGTTGCGCATTACAATCCCGCAATGGGGATGGATGAGCTAAATTTAAAAATAGAATTTTACGTCACTGTAAAAAATGTGTTGGTGTTAAAGTAATTATGATAACATATTCGCAAACTTCTCTAATAAATCATTCAACCACATAAATTCTCTGGCAGTGATGCCAATGTCACTGCAAATGTCAATTCTCATTTCTTACTAAATATATTTTCCTCTCCTATACTGTAATGTAATTATTGTACTGTACTGCTACTTTATTGTACTGTACTGCTGTATTACTGTATTGTAAATATTATTATAAGCGTTAATGTGAATAGTAAGCTATTGAATTACAATTGTTAATAAGTTTTTGTTTGTTTTTGATTTCAGGTGAGTATCCTGTGAATGCAGTCACTATTTTTGAAGGCAAATCCGATGGTGGTGAGTTAATATTCTCGCAAATCCAATACAAAATTAATTATATGAATCATAACAAATGATTCCGAATGTCTGGATATTTATCTGTATGCAAAACTTTTCACGTAGCTAAATATGTTTTCTACGTGATTAACTGCAATTCATAAAAGTTCAAGCCCAATTTGTGAAATGCTTTAAAACTGATTGACGTTTTGAGCGTAATGTCAATGAATACGAATGAAACTCGGTGTTTCTTGTGTTCTTTCTCATCTTTTCAAAAATTTTTAATAAAATATTTAATTTTAATATTTCGTTTTCAGGTAACTCAAAAAAGCTATTCTTACATGATAACATGGTTTTATAATAATTGCAATGATTACATTCGTTTTTTTCATTCCTTTTATAAAGTTTTAAATTAATATTTCAATATAAAAGCTATTTTAACTTCAGGTATATAAATTATCAAGTTCTCACTACACTGAGATGTGTTATCATGGGAATGTCACGTTTTATGTTGTGTTAATCTAAACATAACAGATGTGTTTAACGTTCGATTTAAATTCCTTGGCCCTAGTGAGTGAGGAAAGTGACAATTTGTAATCTAGCAAGTACTTCAATTTCTGAAATTAAAGTTCCTTAAATGATAATTACCCTACCCTACCTTAACAGTAGTTAAGAAATAAAAATGTGAAAATATTTAGCGTATAAAATGTTAAAGGAAATATTAATGACTAGCTCACGCTAGCAGCAGATGGTAGAGACGGAAATGATGTGAAAAATAAAAATATAAGAGGAAAAATAGCTATAAGACAGTTGAATCCAGGGCTGTGGAACTCGATTATTTCATTAAAGACAATAAAACGCATGTATAGACCCTTCATAGAGAGTACGATACTTTATGGGGGAGAAGGGTGGGCACTAACAAAAAATATGAGAGACAAACTTCAAGCAACAGAAATTATGTTGCGGCGAAGATGATGTAAACTTTCTCTGTGAGACAAAATAAGAAATGATGAAATAAGAAATAAAATGAAAGTGTAAACAGCTTTAAACGAAACGATCGAAATGAAACAACTAAAATGGAATGGACATATGAGAAGATTGGAATCAGATAGACTTCCACAAAAAAATTTGGGAATGGATACCCAATTTCGATTGGGTAATCGAAAAAGATACAGGGGAAGGCCGAGAAGCACATAGAAAATTGCAATAACTGAAGCCATGCAGAAAAGAGAAATGGAGGAGAAAGACGTATGGGATGTTAATTAACGTATGGGATGTTAAGGCGTGGAAATTTGGATGCGGAAAACGGCCAAGGCTGTAAAATAACCGCTAAATAGATAGATAGAGATTATAATGAGAATTCAAAAGACGATATTTATCCAAAACTATGATGTTTAAAATACAAATGAACGTGAAGTTTTATTGACCAAAGGACGCTCCAATTCTACCTTCAAACTTTCCCATTCATAATAGAGAACGATTCTCCAAATTCCAATACAGATCTTGATTTTCTGCTATGTTAATAAACAATTTTGACGAAGAAGTTTGATCTAACTGAAGTACGCTGAAAATTCATTATTATGAGATTTTAATTGTTTGGCTTCTTTATCCTATAACAAACAATTGCACTACAGACATTCTTGATATTCACTTTATAAAACATTGATTCACAGTATATAAATGGGTATTATGACGTTTTATATATTATTATATATTACGTGATTTCCTTCGGAGATTGGGTGGTGGCACGACAGCTGCCCGTCAGCGCGTCATTCAGACAATGCAAATTTTTATTTCCCATTTTCTACAGGTAGGAAATAACAACACTTTCTCACAAACATAGGTGTAGTAAATGATCTCACATTACCATTGTGGTTCCTTTACTGAACATTAACTTCCACTTGCCTTTGAATTTATATAATAATATTAAATAATACTATATAATTTCTCACTTAATTATTCAACAGTCCCTAGTATCATGGAACCAAATTAAATCCGTACAATACAATATCTAACCTATCCTTCAAAACTGACAATCACTAGGAAATGGAGAATTACTACCGAAAACAAATTCAATAAAGTTAAACATGTCACCAATAAACAGTTAGAAAGTTCTTGATTGTCCAGGAGTAACCAACCAAAGGGCGTAATCAGAGCATTTCGCCGTGAGGAAGGTCGCAGAATGGCGGCCGAAAAGTCGACACCTGTGCCTTGGACGTGGCGTCTCCCGGACAGCCAAGAACATTCAGACTCCGGCCGCGGAAGCCTACGCTCTCAGCATAAACAGTTACACAAAGAATCAGACATAGAGACTATAGACTGTATCACCTATCTAGCTACCAACTTCTTTTCACATATATCCCCAATAAACATATCAAAAAGAGCTTTAATATTTTTTCTGTTTATCAAGGTACCATATGTTTGCGTCATCGGGATGCATGAAAATTCGAATCTCAGAAAAATTCTTTTAATGGTTTTAAGCATCTTTCAGCTTACAGCACTACAAAGAGGCGCATTGTACTTACGCAATATCTCAAAAAAGCAAAAATCTTGAAAACGAAGTGTGGTAAACGAAATCAATGGCTATAAAAAGAAATAGATGAAAACAAAATTAGATATTTATTGCCGTTTCCATGAATGTTTTCAGTAAACATTTGTCTGGTTTCAAAATTTAACATGAAAAAAATATTATAAAGTGAGTTAAACCTATTATAAAGTGAGGTAATTTTGATAAAAATACTTGTAGCTATGTTAAACAAAAAATATAAAAATTCAGGGAATATTAATACTCCTCATTTTATTGCAGGGTGGTTTTATGTATCTATCTAGATTCAAATTTTTCACACACACACACACACACACACACACACACACACACACACACAATTATGCAATGCATATTTATATTAAATGTTCATTTTTTTGTTCACTTTTTCCAAACATTTTTGATTTTTTTATAGTTCTTTGGTGACCTTGACCTCAATACATAAACAGGTGGACATTATTCCTCAGTGCAGTCAGTCACGCAATAGGTCAAGCTTTTTATGAGATAACTGAAATCGATGATTTTGTTCGCTTATGTGTGAATTTCAATAACATGTACGTTTGTTCTTTCCTACTATATTTTAACATAAACTTGCATAGCATGACTGCATTGTTCTACATAATAATGAGGTATTATATTTTATTATATATAATATGTTCTTTCATTATTTTTGCAGTTTATCATGGGTTTGGTGTTAACCCCCCACCATTGGTGTTTTTTGTGTGCCGGAATGGCACCGGTTTGCAACTATTATGATTCAATTCCTGACAGACATGAGAGAGCGTCGACTTCGGGGAATCAATAAGATGCCTCCCACTTAGAGGCGTTCGACCCAGTGCCCTTGTGTCGGAGGTGGAGGGGGGAGGGCCCAGAGCCAGGCGGGGCGCATAGCTCGCGGGCGACAGGCAGAGCAATCAGCGGGGGGATTGCAAACGCCTCGGGGGCGGCGGGGGCGGCGGGGGCGGCGGGGGCGGCGGGGGCGGCGGGGGCGGCGGGGGCGGCGGGGAAAGATTTTAAGATACTACCAAGCCACAACCACTGCCTAGACACTACCAAGCCACACTACCAAGCTACAAGCCAAAGACACTACCAAGCCACAACCACAAATACGTTACTACCCCATCATCATTACCTGCAAAAAATTACTAATACCATTTTGTCATTGTTCATTACTCCCATATATCACCATCACTACCTCATAAGTATCAACGAAACCACCACACAAACATTAACCCATCATCACTATCACCACCACATTCACCATTACTGCCAAGACATCACTGCCATGACGTAATTTCCATTACATCACCACCACTACATAATCACCACCACCACGACCGCAACATCAGAACCGCTCTTGCCTGACCCTTTCCACCACCGCGCTAGTCGTTACAGCCGTTTCCACCAAAACCACTCTACCGCCACAGTCCCTGCTCCTGTCTGCCCGACCGCACAGCAGTGCAACGCAGGTGCAGCGGACACCTGCCCCAGGAGAGCACCGCCGGCCACTAATCAATCAATCAATCAATCGAAATGAGCGATAAATCGCTAATTACTCAATCAGTGGCCGCGTTCGGCCCGGCGCGGCGCCAAACAAAAGCACAGGGACTCGGCGAATCAGCTTTACATATCACTCGCTCTGTTACACTGCGCGCTGCCCTTGTTTGTCTTGCTCTTGGTAAATTTATCGCAGCGACGACGGCCCGTTGAGTTTCTGGTCGGAGTTCCGCTGCTCAAAACTCCGCAGACCAGGGCTGTCCAATTACTTCCAGCTCTGCTCTCAGTTTCAAGTTCAACAGTCCCGCCTCTTCACATGTACGTTTTGACGTCGTTTTTGTCAATAAAAAATTTTCCTTCGAATGGCGAACTTTTAATGATTTGACGTTATTGTGAAGAATTGGGCAAGCAAGAAAAAATCATTAGGGCTCGTAGATTCTTTTATCTATGACTCGATATTTGATTGTAACTTTTTCAACGCAATAATTTTGCTTCACATAATATTTTTTAATTAGTTTTGTTCCATTTTTGAATTCTTCACTAATTTCGACTATCAATAATCCATATAATTAATACAGTAAAATGGTGATCTGAGATATAGATAACCACTAGATGTATTCGTATGATCAGGGTGTTTATCGGTGTAAAAAAATTTTCTATTTCCGCAATTGTAATCAGTTTTGCATTTTCGTAATTCTTAAAAAGTTATTTACAAAAAAATAATTAAAACAATAACACAACGTCCTGCGCAAAATATGAGTTGGGGAACCTGCGGCATATCATTATTATAACGCCATGTCTCCGAGCGCATGGCCAAATATAAACAAATTGAACAATGAAAGTTGTGAATGTAAAAAAGTTTACTGAGTTACAGACTGACAACCAAGTGTAATAAGGTATTCACAAAAAAATAACTGTTACAAGAACTCAACGTTCTTCGCAAAATTTAAGTTGGCGAACCTGTAACTGCTGAAAGCGAATTTTGAAAGCGCCAATACCTTTGGTGTTCGTGTGCGGTTTGGTGCGGTTGAACAGCGAATTTAGTTACAGAGAAGTGGCAGCGAATTTGGATAACAGCGAAGGTTAGTATATTGTATCCGATTACATCGCACGCAGAGATAAGTTCTGTGCAATTTTTATATTAGTGTCTTATATTTGATATTTTGAATTGGTAGGTACAAGATTTTTTTACGAGCACATGGCTTAATTCTGCATTCATCTTGGTGCAGCAGAATAGCATAGTTTCATGTGCGTGCAGTGCGGTTTACCAGTGGTTAAAGGTTAGTAATATCCAATTACATTGCAAGTCAATTGCATTCTGCCAACATACTCCAAGATGTGCAGTAGATTACATTGTATGGCTTACTTTTATACTAAAGAGTGCCACAGTCGTTTGTATCTTGGCCCATTAGAATTTCGAAATTCCTGTTATTTGCATGTATTAAGATTTTAAGTATTAAATTTTAGTTCCAGTAACATTAAATCCTCAATGTTCATGAATGTCTTTTTATTTATTTTTTAGGACTAAAAGTTATTTTTGTAATGTTAGATAATCTCTTAAAATTTTTTTCTTAAGATTCTATTTCTTTTAAAAGTTTCTTTTTCTCTTCAAATTCTTTCTAATATATTTGTATTTGTTATTCTTCAGACCTAAATTAACTGTTTTCACTCTATTTTGCGGTTATTTATAATATAAGCATGCATTTTTGCAACAATTTTATTTCCCATATTTTGTTTTGATAGGTTCAACCTTCATTCTGCCTACATCTTGGTGCAGCTAAATAGCGCAGAGGGACTTGAAATAAAGGTTAGTTTAGAGATATATGTTCTGATTATTAAATATATTCAAAAAAAATTCTGCAAATTAAATAGCACTATGTATTGTGATTTTAAGAATTACATTTTAGTTCTATTAACATTAAATCCTCAATGTTCATAGATGTTTATTTTTTATTTAGGACAAATATGCCACGTAAAAGACCTCTTACACTGGAAAGAGAAGACAGAAGAAAACGGGAAAGGCGGGCTCTGTCAAATGAACATGCAAGTTCAAGCAGATGAAACGCATGGCATCCGTCGCAATAGAAGTGCAAGCAGAGACCTTCCACTTAGTTATGATGCTGCCAGAATATATAAATCTGACAGTGAAGTTCCATTGTTCAGTGTTGGTGGAATGTACTATAGATGTTGTCATTGTTCTGCAAAACTTTTCCGAGGTGAGCAGAATACTTCTATATGTTGCCATAAGGGGAAAATAAAATTACCACCAATTGCCGTGCCTCAGTTTCTTAGAGAGCTAATCGAAGCAAATGATTCGACAACAAGAAATTATCTTGAAAACATACGGCAGTATAATAATGCTCTGGCTTTTGCATCTGTTCAGTTAAATGATTTACGAGGGTCAGGGCCTTATTCTCTAAAAATTCATGGACAGATATATCATGCTGTTGGGCCTTTGATTCCAGAAAATAACATTCAGCCATCATATGCAGTTTTATTCATTTTAGATGCAAGTGAAGCTCTAAATAAACGTATAGATAGGCATGAAAATCGTTTTTGTGATAGATATATTATGCAGAATTTACAGGAAATTATTCTCCATATAAATCCTTATGCTCAGCTTTTTCAACACATGAAGGACATTACGGATCATGTTCAAAATATGGAGCTAAAATTCTCCTTGGAAAATTCATTTGATAAGCGTCGGTACAATATTCCAGTATCGGAGGAAATAGCTGCAGCCTTTATGTTTGATGGGGGGGAGGAACCAGGAAAATTTGTCTTCGTAGTAAGATCAAAAAGCTCAGAGAGAATTTCCATTATATCGAACATGAATCCTCATGTTGACCCTATGAGCTATCCACTCCTGTTTCCCTGTGGTGATTCAGGATGGCAGCCAGGCATGCAGCATGTTGATATATATAGAACTGCAGTTACGAATTCTACAACACAACTGCGGTACTATTGCTATCGTTTGGCAGTTCGTGACAATTTCAGTTTACTACATTGGAGGGTGGTATGACTGCGCATTCTCTTTTTAAATTACCAGTTCCTATTCATGAATCATCTGTGGCCAAAATCAGAGAAGATTCTGTGGAAGCAAAGGTTTTACAAAAAGCATCACTAATTATTTGGGATGAAATATCAGTGGTTGCCAAAAATGCTCTAATTGTCTGTAATAAATTATTACAGAATATCATGAAATGTGATTTGTTGTTTGGTGGGAAAGTTATTCTGTTTGGAGGAGATTTTAGACGGACCCTTCCAGTTATTAGACGTGGTACCCGTTTATCCATTGTTGAAAACTGTGTAAAAAATTGTTTATTTTGGAAGTTCATTAAAAAAAGAAAACTTACAGAAAATATTAGAGCAGCTGCTGATCAAGAATTTAGTGAGTGGTTATTAAAATTAGGAAATGGAACATTGTCATCTCACCACTTACAAGATGAATTGGTGGAAATACCTTCACAGTGTATATGCAATTACGATGACTTAATAAGCAATGTATTTCTTACCCACAAAATTAATGAAACAAATATTGACGCTCTAACAAATGTTGCAATACTGTGCACAAAAAATGACTATTGTTCAGAAATTAATAAAGACATTGTTGAAAATTTGGTGGAAGGTCCTTCTAAAACATAATATAGTATTGACTGTGTTAAAAGTGAAGATCACTCCTCTGCCCAGTTATATCCTCTAGAATTCTTGAATAGTTTAACTCCATCAGGTCTCCCACCTCATATTCTTACACTGAAAATTAACACAATTGTGATGTTAATAAGAAATTTAAATGTTAGAGAAGGTTTGGTAAATGGAACGCGCATGATTGTGAAGGCATTGCATGACCTCTGTATTTCTGCAGTAGTTATTGATTCAGGGAAGACTGTTTTAATACCCAGAATTCAGTTATGTCCTTCTGATTTAAGCCTTCCATTTATGTTGTGTAGAAAATAATTCCCGCTAAGAATTGTCTTCACTATGACTATTAACAAGTCACAAGGACAGACACTTGAGCGAGTTGGTATTTATTTACCTACGCCTGTTTTATCACTTGGCCAGCTATATGTAGCATTTTCACGAGCAAGGTCGTTTCGAAATGTGTTCATTTCTGTTCTTGAAGGACCAATTCAAAGAAAATGGCAAGTTATTCACTCAAAATATTACATTGAGGGAAGTGACCTGAAATTTTATTTGTTTGTTAAATTTAATGATGTTAATTTTATAGTGTGTACATTTTATAGTGTATAAATTTTATTTTTATTTGTGTATTAAATTTTATTTATTTTCTTCTCGAATTAGTATTTATTTACCTATGCCTGTTCCACATTTATTTAGCATTTTCACAAGCAAGGCTATTAATAAATGTGTTCATATCCATTCTTGAACGGAAGGACCAATTCAATGAAAGTGGTAAGTTATATTCACTCGCGAGCAAGAAAGGCTTTATTTATTTATTGTGGCAATTTTTTCTTTGTTGGTTTTTATAGTTTATTTTTAGTGATAGATTTTTGAACATGGATTGTAATTTTCAATAATAAAGGTTATTGATATTTTGTCGTGTTATTGATCGTGTTGGTCAACATTATCATGAATGTTATTGATATTTTGAATTGATTTATTCTTAAATTATTGTATTTGGGAACAATTAATTATATCAAGTCCCATTATTCATACATTTTGATTTGTTAGTGTTCTACAGAGAATCTGAGTTAAAGAAAATTAGTACATTCTGCTGCGATAAAACTCTTAAATTACAATGTTGAATTAGATGCAGTGGCTAAAAATTTTATACATAAAAAATGAACTTCCAGTATAAATAAAAGAAAATTGTAATTAAGGGAATTTTAAAAATATTGAACTCCGTGCGAATTATTCGCACGGGCACTACTAGTTATATAATTAATAAGGTTCAAGTACAGATAAATTTTAATGTATACGTTTGTAACAGTTGAATGTTCAATATACTAAACATAGTAATATTATTTTTTTGCGCTGAACGACATAAATTATTAATGAAGAAATAGAGGAAGTCATCTCCAACAACTTAATACATGGGTGGTTATTAAGTTGACGGAAACCACCTCCTTTATTTCATGAAATTATATCGACAATATCACATCAGGATTATCGCAATAAATTGTAAAAATTATTGTACTCCACTTATTGATTACTCGTTAATGTTTCCATTTAATTTAGCCCCATTGATTTTGTTAAATCTGCTTAATAAAAAATGCATATTTTACTTTCAATAGATTTTTAGAATATACTGCACTCGTAATATTTATTTACACAAATCAAAATCTGATGATCTGAAAAAACAAATTCCAAGAACTTACACATTCCTTCCAGCTAATTTTTGGGGATTATGGTATGATTGTGAATATTAAGTTCACTCTTCCCTCTAATTACTGTATACTCGGAATAACCTATTACTAATTTATCTATTAAGCTCCAATTACTATAATTTGCTCCATGAATGTGTTTAGCTGATTTACCGAAATTATCGCACCGACAGGCGGACCCATTTCAAATAATTGAGGGCGCACAAAACAGATTTTATGAGTAAAAGATGTCTTTCTATGATAATGTAAGTAAAAGTTGTTTATAAGATTGCACATGCAAATGAACAGCAAAATATCCCTAAAACATATGACCAACTTCACAATATGTATTGCAACAGCGCACTTCGTGAAACCGAATATACTACAAAAGGATCATGAAAAGTTCATCGTAATCAACGACAAGCCCATTGTGAACCATTGTGCACAATGCAAACTACAAAAAAATTCCAAATAACAGAAAGCTTATTGCGATTCAAAGTAATTCACCTCGCAATTAATACTAATGCAGATTCCGAACCATGCAAATGCACACACCAAATTACGCAAATGCACATGTCGAACCACGCAAATGCACACAATGAACCACACAAATACAAATACCAAACCTCACAAATACTCGTTTGAGTTCTCATGGAAGGACCTCCTTATGTCCGATAGATCTTTCCCTTATAGTCTAAACGAATGTTATGGGAAGGGAATTTTATACACCTCCAAAAACTTTTGTGGATGTGGGAGTAAAATCGGGAAAAAATGGAGAATCATTTGAGCACATTTTAAAATCACAACATTTCGAAAATTATATCTAAAATTATTTTTTATTATTAATACGGCTTTACGTTTTACACTGAAAACTTTATAGCGTTAATTAATGAATAAAAATGTATTTTCTTGCTGATGAACTTGGAACTATTTGTGAAACGTTTATAAGTCTTTCCATCGTGATATTATGTTAGCTGATACAATGGACAGATAACTTGATTATAACGTCTGTATTAAATTTTATTCTGAGTCCGATGTCTTCGGGATTCACAATATGGCTTGTTCAGTTTCATTAAACAAATTGCTTTTACTACTACCGAGCAATTTCTACGAATGGTAAAAATCATTTTTATACTATATTTTAAGGTTAAAATTACTAATATTGTATGCAGGAGACTTTTACTTAGAACTTTAATTCTGGCGAAGTAGTTGTACAACAGTTGTGGAATAGCGTCTCAAGACACGTGTGGCAACCCTGGGAGGTGAGCTCCAGGCTGGCAGTGTTCAAGTGGAAGGCGAATATTGCTGTCTTTCGCGGTGTGCGACGGGGGCGAAATCGAAGTTTAGTAAGCTGCTCGGTAGAGCGGGCGGGCGGGCGCGCTCTAGGCAAATAATGTAACCGCTCTCTCGCGGAAAGCAAGACCTGCAGCTGAACATTTGAGAATCGGCGACGCGTTCGCTTCGAAAACGCTGCGCTCGGTTTCCTGCTGAAAGCAAACTCTGTGAGTAGACGATAAATGCAAATAGTAGTCTCATTTCGTCCAGCAGTCAGCGTTTTATTTTCTTGTCTCATAAAAAGGAAAGACGCGTGTGTTAAAACTTGTGGAGATGATGTGTCAGGTGCGGTCGGAATAACAGCATTTTCCTCGGCCCCGAACTTTTCTGAACTTTTTGTGATCCCCATGTTTGGCACATACGTTTTCAATTTATTAATTTCATATTGCTATTTTTCTCTTTTAATATTCGTTTCATAGAATCTCTAGTTTCCAATGAACACTCAAATCACAATTCATCACAATCATCACAAGACACGTTATTTCTACGAAAACCCAAGTCACAACTGCTCGGGATAGCAGTGACAACTGCCACAATCCCGCGTCACTCAGTTCGAAGCGTAAAGGGTTCATCATCATCAAGAAAATTATTATGGTTGGTTTAGTTATTACCGACTGATTGAAATTGTACATTTTTTGTACATACTTCTTTATTGTTTTTATCGACTAAATGCAATGAAACATTGGAATGAAAAGTCACCCATAACGGCAGCTGTGGGTTAACTCCCCTCCGTTCGTTATGGATAATCGAAACGAATGAGTTTTAAGTAAACATGACGTATGAGTACTTATACTCAGAAATGGTATTTCTAGTTTACACGCCTCATTTTTTTAAGATGGTGTTACAAAACGTAGTGAACGACACTCTCCCGATAGCACTCGGCTAATTATAAACATCATCTAAACCTAAGTTTAGAAACTTCAGCCACGTCTGTTACTTGCCCTTTATCAGGCTAATGACTTTAAAAACTAAAATATGAATTTTATATTGATAATGAATGTCTAAGAAAAAGAGGGCTGATTTTCATGGAATGTCATTTTTTCTATTCACTTTAGAACAATCATTTTTGTATAGGAATTAATTTTATGCTACGACAAAAGGAAATGGCCCATTTTATAAGACTCTTTTTGGTATTTTTCGTCTTTTCCTCCCTAAAAACTTATTTGCTACCTATTCCGTTCATTTTAAAGCATGTTTTGCTAATTTAGTTGATTTTCATATCATTTCAAAGATGATTGCTTCAAATAATATTAAATAGATGCAACAAATGTTCTTCACAGAATTCCCTGGTAGTCTATTCAATTTCTTTGCTCAGAAAGTGTAATGACAGCTGTTGTGAGTATGTAATCTAAGGTTCCTGTGACATCAATCAGCGCCATTCAATTTGGCCGATTTCGGGATAACTAAAGACAGAGATTTCCTGGAAAAGAACAATCCACACCAAAAGTCTACAAAAATCTGAGTTCACTTGAATGAATGGAAGAAGCTTTGATTACATCAAAAATATATCCAATAACTTGAGTTGTTCCTCTGAACTGCTTTTGATCAAACTTTTAACGTCAGTGTACTTTGCTTTTAGGGCCGTTTTAAAACATTTTAAGAGTATTCTATTGATAATTCTTACTTTCTCGCTTCGACTTATGTGACAGCGAAAAAGTTGTAATGCTCTCCAATAAAAATTCAAATTTTCAGCAGAAAAATCTTATTACATGGTCCCGGAAACGAAAAAGTGAATAAAGCAAATTGATAAATTTTAAAAAATCCTGTAACGTATGGTGCAATAAGAATACATGTTTTGTGGGTCCCTGATACAAAAAGAGCAAATGACGGCAAAACCTACGTCTGTTCGTCCCTCAGTGTGTGAACAACGCTAGTGGCTAAAACATTCAGCCAATTTTTTCCAAAATTGATATTTATTAATATATCTGGTTTATGTTGCTGTCCTTTGAATTGGAAACTGATATTTTAATTTTGGGGTATACTTGTCATGAAGCCCCTGGAACATTTTCAAAATCTATAAAAAATGACTCTTTCGTTTTTGATTAAATTTTGTTGTTGGATACTGTAAAAGAGGTTTAAGAGAATGGTGCAGTTTTATGATCCTTGAAAACCCGAATTTATCGAAAATTGCAGAAATTAAAAAAAATTTCGGCGTCTTCCTACAACTGCAATTATGAAGATATACGTTATTTACCTTTAATAAATCTGTTCCTTAATAATAGATTTTGAAGTAATGTCATGCACAGTTTTTCGAAAAGTAGTGTGTGAGTATTTTTCGCATAATTGTGCATGAAAATACGAGCGAAAAAGTCCGTGCTATTTTAGCGCAACTAATTGATGTTTTAAGTCATCAAAGTACTGATGACTAGTGATGTGATGAAGCATAACTTTGATATTTTGAAGCATCGTGCATGTGATGAAGTTATGAAGCATAATCTTGATCATTTGAAGCATCGTGCATGAGCGAGGCATGACCGCTGCGCAGCGCGGCGCCGACCCCAAAGCGCCGGAGGCTCCTTCGTGATGCACGGCCGGAAGACAATGCACCGCGCCCTCGCCGCCCGGAGCTTCCTTCCGCTCGGACCACAACCCCCACCCCCCACCCAACCACTCCACTCTGTTCTTCTCCCCTCCTTTTCCCCACCTCTCTACTCGCCTCAACGATGGTGGATTTTCGACACGAGCTAGAATGAATTCAGGTGCTCTCCGGAGGAGAACTAGCGGCCGGCTGCTCTGATCGGTAGTTTTCTGTGGAATCTGCGATGAATACCAGGCGAATGACGGGATGATCTTTTTTAATGGCTACATAACGCGCGCGATTTTCTTTTGTCTTCATTGTCCACTCGTCTGCCTTCACACAACTACTTAGATGTCCTACATTACGTCACATGTCCCGAGACCAGTCGGGAACTTAGGGCTTGCCTCAGTTGAGACGGAACCACGTCAGAAGGAAAGAGGAAAATTTGTGAATACGAATGCCCAGCAAGCCTCCTTGTAGGTCGATCTTGATTCTCACTACCCACTAGGGAAAACGTCTTGACCAACTCCCGGAGTAAATCATTTGCTACACTAACGGAAATAGTAATCACAGCAGTTGACGATCCCGCAAACTGCGGCGAATGAAATAAAATATCTACTTGTCGCAGATATCTTCTTTTCTATTTTCTCGCCTTCCTTCTTAATTCCGTCCCCCTTCTCGCCTTTGGACTTTTCTTCTCCCCTTCTTCCTCTGATTCCCTAGTTTTTCACCTTTACCCCTTCCATCAGCCGTCCTTCTCTTTCTCATCCCTCTACCCCTAACTTGCCCCCTCCTTTCCTCATTGTATGGTTCGTAGCAAGCTATATAGCTCGATTGAATTCAGCCGTTGTTGTAAGAAAAGTGCCGGTTGATAGCTCTGATCGGCAGTTTTCCTTCGTATTTATTTTTTAATATTAATTTTCTACCTGTTCAATTGCATATACAATTTTTCAGAGTTGAATATAAGTTTAATACATAATGTAGAAGCAAGATGCCTGCATTTAATTGTCAAGTAAATTGTTACCAATAATTTAAAGAAAGTGCTTTCACTAACTTTAATTATGTAATAGAAAATTAATTATGAAGTGTGTAAATATAAATTAAATAAAGTTTCAAATCATGGAGGACTAAAAAATCATTATCAAAACCTGATCGGATTTGAAGATGAAAAAAATAGTTTTGACTTAATGTGACATTTTTGAATCAATAAAATACTAATGATTCTAACAAATAGGCTAAATAACAAGCGTGATATTTTCTTTCTTTTCCGTGACCCATCCTCTCCCCTTACTCATACAAATATTTAGAAAAACGACACAACCACGCATTTCAACCGACAAGTCGGGAGCTTAGATGTTGATCGGGCTGGGGCGGTGCTCCGTTGAGAGAGACGTTTGGAGAGGTGAAATTTCCCCGCAAGTGGGTGTGTAGTGAGGCGCCGGGTGTCCCCCATCCAGCGGAGAAAGAACACCGCCGCCTAAAGGTTCCCTAAACTAACGGGACTAACGACCTTTGCGCTTGACGTGCCTAGAAATCTATCAGTCAACAGAAGTATTGCATGGTAAACTGTGAGTATTTCGCGTAAGATTTTGACAGACAGACATATCTGTCAAAATCTTGTGGATACATGGAACATGGACAGATACATGGAATTCAGTATAATTTATACATGGTATAATTCAGTATAATTCATACATGTAATTATACTGAATTGAAGAGAACGACAGACAATTTTCTGTTTGTGACGTTTAAACTGTAAGTTCACATAGTGGCGAACCTTTTTGGGGGCAGGCCTAAATCGGACCATTCCATTTCCATACTTTGTACTTCTCTGACTCTTCTCGCTCATTCATTTGCTCTATAAAATCCCTTTTGCCGCCTCTTATCCTCATTTCTTGGTACCCCTCTCCCCTCGTTCACCCTTTTTCATTCCTTACGATCCTACTCGATATCACCTTTTTTGTCCATGAAGACTGCAATAGTGACATAACATGTTTTTTTCTCTCAGTGCTAAAAGAAACATAATACATGTAGGTTCGTGACAACTATATTGTGGTTGAGTTAAATATAGGGTTTTGTAATTTTATTAGTTTTATCTGCCATAAAACAGACAGGTAAGTGTTTGGTTGTACGAGTAGTTGCTAGAGATTCAGAAAGGATTTTTTACAGCTCCTTTGTTTGTTTAGAGTCGCATTGATTGCTCTAATCATTGGTGACGACATTTATGTCCATTTTATTAAATTACAAGGAAATTGAGGTACTGTTACATCATATTACAATCAATTACAGTAAAGTATCTAACAAAAGAATGGAATCATATGACGTATATGCTAACGTAAATGCAGACCTAGCATTATTTTTCAAGGACGATCTTTTCTGGTGTGTATATCAATCATTTACAGATAGTATTCAATGAGTAAATAATTTTTACTAATTTACAGAAGGAGTTTAGTGAATAAGAGATAAGAATGAACGTGGCAAATATTATCCATAATTATTAATAATGTAATCTCTACTGTTCAATGTCTACACGTTTTAAAAACATCAGATATACTACAAAGAGCAAAAGTAAAAAACAACAACTTATGAATCACATTTTTTGTGAAAAGAATATATGCTAACAGATTGTGAAGAAACAACACCCAAGACTCTTTTAAAGATTACAGAACTTTTCAAATCACCAGTCAACGCTAGTGAGTATCTTGTTTCCAGTTAAAAAGCAAGACGTTAAAATAGGAAAGGAAATCTGAGCAAATAAATGTCTACCACAACCGGACGTGGTTCTCAACTGCTCTATTCCTGCGTCTCGAAAATTCCTCAGAGAAGCCGCTTGTAATGAGATGGATGTCGAGCAATAAAATGGAGGCGATGCGAGAAAATTAGGTCGATTTTCTTTTTTCTTTTCTTTTCTCTCTCGCTGATAGAACGATGTCTGTTTGTAGTACCCGAACAACTATCAGTAGCGTTGGGGGAGATAAAAATTCCATCAAGCCCAGACATTTAGTATACAAAAAGAAATTACTCTGCTTTCGTTCTTTTTGTTCTGGAGGATACGAAGAGGGAAAAGCAATGGAGCAGACTGCAATATTAATGTTTTCTTTATGAACTGATATCTTTTAGGGTGAATAGTTGTTCTCTTTTTAAAGCGTTAATAAATATATGGTTTTAAAACTGTAAAGATGAGAGGATTTTAATCGAAGGGTATAATGTAACGGACTCTTCGGTGAACAGTGCTAGAACTTTCAGATGGAAATTAGATTCTTGAGTTCCAAATTTTGTGATTTTTGCTGCGTAGTTTCGAGAAAGGGCAACATAATTCTCACGACTTTTATAAAACTCACACGTGCTAGAAAGGGCATACGTTTGTTTATTTATTTTGTAGACAATTTATTACAAATAACAAACACATTCTATAACCAAACGAAGCTAGGTCACTGTTGTTATGCCATAAGAAAGCCTATATTCTATAATTCACAAACTCAATAGTGTGATTTGTTGTATATAATTGCATCAAAGCCGCATAAAAGGTACTGATGTGGCAGAGGAAACAACTCCTGAAGCGGGAAAACATCTTATCTAAAAAAAAACAACTCCTTCTCAACGAAGAATTTAACACGCGGGGCGTGTGACCTATTCCTCATACCAAACTTCAACCAACGATTAGCACTGAAACGAGGCAACTCCTCATAAACCTACTCGGAACTCGGTTCAAACGTTTCACCTTCCACCCCCACATGATTATTTACATTCATTCGGTGATCACTAGGAGGCGGATTTTAATAAAATTTCATTTTTATTCTTTTCGCTCTAGAACAAAGCCGTTTATATATATATATATATATATATATATATATATATATATATATATATATATATATACATATATATATTATTTTAGGAGAAAAGGTACTGACCCAATTGTATAATTGTTTGTTTTTGTATTTTTCGTCAATTTCGATGGATAAGTAATTCTTTAAGTCATTTTCATGCATTTTTAATGATTTCATCAATTTCAATATCAATATAATGGTACCTGTTTCAAATAATATTTACAAATTGCAACAAATATTCTCCACAGAATTTCTTAGTAGCCTTTTCTATTTCTTTACTCAGAAATTGTGATATCAGCCTTTTTTAAAATTTATTGTCTTCCTGTTCAACATACATACATGTTTTTCAGGGCTGTGAATAGAAACATACATAACGTCTGGTTTATTTCCTAACTGTGAGTGCCCTGAATGGGTGCGTTCAATGTTTTTGGTTTATGTTGAAAAATTTTAATTACTTTTGAAAGAAAATTGGAATTACAGCAAATGATCGTTGATGTGATGGAGGATATATCATGAGGCCGATTTCCTGGTGATTTATGGTGGTCGGAATCTGTCTTTAGGGAAGCATGAATTTATACTTATACCAGCCGTTAAGAGTATGTAATCTAAGGTTTCTGTGACACCTATCAGCTCCATTGTCGGCTCAGCCAATTTTGGGATAACTTAAGACTATTTTCTGGTGCAGAACCGTCCAGATGTTTCAAGGTTGCGTTCACTTTGTCGTGAGGGAAAGATGGATGGATGGGTCTGGCACCACGTAGTGGAAGGACGGTAAGGGCAGAAGGTTCTCTCTGGGCCGTTCCCTATTATCTTAATGGCCTAAGACGGATGAGAGGGAGCAATCAGAACAGGGATGACCCCAGTCATGGCAAACAGCAGTTTATTGGGGTATACTTACATACACCTCGCAGGCACCTGGCGTAGCCCAGCCTCGCCAAGGGCTGTTCTCCGGAAGAGACACTCTGCAGCGGCCATCAGACGACACACGAAGTGCACAGCGGTCAGGGGAGAGGGCGGGAAGCTGCTAGCAGGACCCCGGAAGGTCGATCTGAACTAGCGTGGTGGAGGAGGTCGGCAGGGTCATTTTGGGCCTATCTGAACCGGCGGATGGGTAAAGGGATGCCGGCAGGGCCAGTTTGGGCCGATCTGAACCGACTAGGGGTGAAGGAAGGTCGGCAGGGCCAGTTTGGGCCGATCTAAACCGACGGAGGAGTGGAAGGTCCGTGCACACGAGCGACGAGCTCAAGAGTAGGATTCGTCCCCCCGCTAAGCGGAGGTCAAGCTGTTATATAGGACTTTACTGCTGAGACGCTCTTTCCGAGGCGGAGCTACGCAACATGCTTACGCGGGTGCCAGCTGTCTGTGGCCCCGCGACAAATTGAACGAATAGGAAAAGCCTCAATTGCATCAGTATCGTATCCAACAACTTGAATTGTTCATCCGAATCATCTGATTTTTATCATAATTTTTACGTCATTTTCCTTTGATTTTAGGGAATTTTCAAAACATTTAAAGAGCATTTTGTTGATCATTTTTGTGATGTTTAAGGTGATCAAAGCCCACCCCATAGTGATCAAAACAATGATAGTTGATGTAGAATCCGCCACGTTATCCTTGTACTGATCACAAAACTTGTATTGTGTTAAATTTATTCATTAGTGAAATGAATATTCGAATATAAGCTAATTATTAATTGACTGCAAAGTAAAGCAAGAGAGCGTAAAATGCATTTATTATTGAATTTGTATTTCTACAGGTAAATGTCAATATCTATTGTCGCTTCTTTCTTCTCTTAGGAAAAGGAGTAAATGAATGTCACAACAAACAAGACAGCTCTTATACGTGAGCGATATGTTAGTTATATTATAGCCATATACGTGTTCATAAATGGTGGAGATGTTAAAATTCAATTGAATCTTTAGTTGTTTACATATACAAATTTTAGCCCAACATTCAATTATCTCAGAAAAGTATGCATTGTTATCCACGTCATTTAACATTTCAGTTAAAATTAAACCTCGTTTTTAATAGTATCTATTTCCATATATTCCAGAGCTTCTAAATCACTCCACTGAATAAAATATGAAATTAAATCAACATTAATTCTGGCAGCTTTATAGTACTAAAATTATTTTATCATTCGTAATTATTTAAAAAACGCGAAAACCTCTGTTAATTATATATTCCACCAAATTAAAACACAATATGTTGGTGAAATATTATTGGCATATTTTCCTAAACTGTTGGGCAAATATTTCTTTTTAAATAAACACACCGCATTTCTATCTCAAAACAAAATTTCATTGGTTTCTACGTACTCCACTGCTACTAAATAAATTTGTTTTCATGGCAACTATTTTTTCTGCAATGTTGCACAATTGTTCAGTAAATATTCTTTCTGAGAGGTTTAGAAGTGATTTTATCTTGCAAAAATTCATTAGTTTTAGTTGTTATTTACAGGAATATTTCTTTCCTATATTAACTTAAAATATGAATAAATTTGACTTGAGTAAAATTATATACATTTTGAAAATCTCATGTTCGAATCACGATGGGGGCAGATCAGAACAAGCTAAATATTTAAATACATAATTTCAGAATTGAAAGTCGAGAAAACAACGCTTTCTAGTAGTCTCTTAAGATTTCCCCTGATACTTGCCGACTAGTGTTGCAATAGTAATATTAATACCAAAACAACAGACCACAGATCTCAAGCAATTATTTCTTCTTCATTCAGTTATCAGTCTTAACCTTTAAACTAAATATTGGCTATACCCTTATCGTCCACTAAGAAAATATTTCCGCCGGAATGTGAGGTGATTACCTGCAAATCCTACAGAACCCCATAACATCGTTTAAAGAACAACACTCCTGATCTCCGTATTAATAAAAATAATCTTATTTCATGAAATTAATAATTACTCTTATATAAGTAAAATAAAATAACTTTTTATCATAATAAACCTTTTTGTTTTTGGATTTGAATTTGTCTGGTGTCGCCAGGGCAAACGACGGAAGACGAATTCTAGGTCAGCTAGAAAATTCTAGCCGCTAGAATTCTCCTCCAGACGATGACTGCATTCGACCTGTAGCTAGAGTCGAAAATCCTGCCTCCACCAAGGCTCGAACCATAAGCCCTCCAGGTCAGAGGCACTCCAATGAAATCAGCAATTGCCCTGCGCCACCTCAGGAGTTCATCCCTTCATTCTCAGAATCCTCGCACGCCTATGTTTGAGCCGCAGCTTCTGTCCTCACCTTCACCTTCACCTCCGCCCCCGCCGCCAGCAGTCTCCGCACTTCCGTCACCGCGCCCGGCTTTCCGGCGTCCCGCCCCCCACCCCGCTCCCCGCCCCGCTCCCCGTCTCGCCCCACGCTCCGCTCCACGCCCCGCCCCACACCCCGCCCCACGCCCCACGCCCCGCCCCACGCCCCGCCCCACGCCCCGCCCCACGCCCCGCCCCACGCCCCGCCCCACGCCCCACGCCCCGCCCACGCCCCGGACCACGCCCCGCCCCACGCCCCACGCCCCGCGCCCCGCCCCACGCCCCGCCGGCTGCCACGCACGGAGCGCCCGCTCGCTTCAATTAGGCCCTACAAGGCGCGACGCGCGGCGCAGAAGCCAGGGGCCGCAGGGCGCCGCCAGCGCCGGGGGCGGAGGAAGTTGTCACTACTGGAGGCGCTGCCTGAGCGGTAACGGCAGTGGCGTGGCGTATGGGGGGTGGCGGCGGCACGAGGCGATGGATTTCTTTGATGTTTGCTGACACGTCCACTGCTATGGACATTAGTTTCGTTAGGGTGGTAACTATTATTACTAGACATCAGATGTTTAGGCACTAAAAAAGAGCCTTTTAGGCCTCTAAAAAGGCACTGGTAATATTAAGAATTTATGATAAAAAAAGGCTCTATCATAAATGAAAAATTGTTAGTAAGTTTAGTCTATATTATTTGTATACTTAAAACACAAAACAATTACGTACATTTTAATGTAAAACTATATATAGATTTACATATTTACGACTCTTCTGCATTTTATTATTAATAGTTTGAATCGCAATATATTTATTACCAGTAACTTTTTAAGGATCACAATTTCAAATTTGCTTGGTTTGGGAGACAAAATCAGTTGAACACGGAGAAAAATCTCACAACATCTTTTGATGTGATTGACACACATAGAGTAGTTGTGCAACATTAGCAACACTGAAACGTGGAAATTTACATTTCTTTCCATTATTACATTTATTAAACTTTCGGTGTTCTCGGTGTATTGTCAATCAAATTATTCTCAGAATATGGCTGTTATTAATAAAATAGAGAAATGGAGAAAAATCTGTTAGATCATGGTCGATTTGCTGGGATCATAGCATCGTACTATATAAAAACAATTCATAAAAGGCAAAAAGCCCCAATAATTATAAAAATGGTATTTATGCAAAAAAGGCATTTATGCCAAAAAAAGAAAAATTACAAACATTACAAAACGTCGTCATATGTCATCATTTGTCATGATTCGTGCACATATATTTGCCTTTAAATTAGTTTGTTAGAATAAAATAAGGATTTCCCTAAACATCCGATGTCTAATTATTACCTCCATCGCATGGCGGCGTTTCTCCCCAGTGGATGTGAGATCTGAACTACACGTCAGCTTGCGGGGGATTTCCTCTCTAGATATTTCTCTTAATCGGGCACCCTAACAGAGAAAATGTCTAAGCTCTCGGCATGTACAGTAGTGTCATGTTTAAAAGTGTGTGTGTGTGTGTGTGAGAGAGAAAGGGAGAGGGAGAGGGAGAGGGAGAGAGAGGCAGAGAGAGTTACGAGAGGCAATAGGACGGGGAAGAGATTGCAGCTAGGGTGGTTTTGGCAGTAAGATCGGCAGAACTGATGACAGAAAAGCAAGGGCCAAGAGATAACTGGCATGGGCGAGGCAAGGACACAGGCACAAACCAGGGGGATGCGGCTCGAGTCAGGTGACACAAGACGGGCGGCGGAGTGGTTTGGCCAAAGTGGCGTGGAAGGTATGAGAGGTCTGGTAGCATATGGGTTTGGCGTGGTAGAAGCAAAAAAGTGTGTATGTAAATGCATGCAAGTGTAGGTGTGTGTACGTAAGGAGTGAGGAAAGGAAGGAACGATCGCGCGGGGTCCGTTGCGCGCTTAATAAGGAACAGCTCCGGCTTTCGCCTGGGGTTTATCAGAGAAACTTCGGAAACTACCAGTCAGAACAGCCGGCTTCTAGAATTCTCCTCCCCATATGGCGGATGAACTCGACCTCGCTGACAAGCTAGTGTCGAAAATCCTGCTAGCGTCGAGTCTTGAATCCTGGATCCTATAGATCAGAGGCAGAGCAATGACATCAGTTGATGCCCTGAGCCACCTCAACTGCTGTAAGGAGCCGAGACGTCGTCAGTGTGGACGGCGGAATGCAGTGACACAGAAACCAGGCAGAGGCGGTAGCCGTGGGAAAATATGGAAATCAGGGCGGGTGACGGGGCCGTATCGGTGTCGGGGGAGTGGGGAAGGGTGTGCGGCGTGAGGGAGAGAGTCGGGGCAGCGGGACAGAAGGGACAATTAGAATGTCGACGGCAGAGTCGGCGGAACCGTATGCGTAGAAAGGGTGGGCGACCGGACGGAGACCCCAGGAGAGGTAGCTCAGAGTATCAACTGAAGTCACAGCTCTGCCTCTGACCGTGAGATACTAGGTTTGAGTTTCGAAGGATTTTGACACTAGCTAGATAGAGCAAATTCAGTCGTTGTCTGGAGGTGAATTCTAGCGGTCGGATACTCTGATCGGTAGGGCTCTCCAATCAACACTAGATGAATGCCGGAGCAGCCAGCACCCTAACAAACGGACCACGGATCTTTCCTCCTTTTTCCTTGTGCCTCAAGTGTTCCTGACACCTTATTTTCACACACACACACACTTACGTGCACTACACTACCACTTATGCCAGGAGGCTGCTTGGCAAGGCTTGAGTGGGATGCCTCTGGTGATAGATACCTGGTGGGGAAAACCTCGCTAGCCTACGGTGGGTCGGCGCCGGATCTCGCCATCCAGCGGAGGAGGATCACCGCCACCTCTTGAGGAGAAGAAACTTACGGAACTAATTACTTTTGCAGTTAATGCGCCCTGAATCATTAACAATCAATCAATCATCGGATGGTAGCGGGGGCTGGGAGGGCGGCGAGGCGTGTGTGTGTGTGTGACGAGAGTGGCTGGAATACAGAGGGCAGCGAGAGCGGTGTCAGCAGCGGTGGAAGGAGAGGAGGAAGTGTGAGCAAAGAGAAGTCGGAAGCAGATTGTGTGTGGGCGGAGGCGGCGGAAGCGACGGGGGCGGCGTTGACTTTGTGGGTCAGACGCCGCAAATATCGAAAATGAAACGGCAGCTTCCGGATGAACTTGCGGCCGTAGCAGTTGTCATCCTGATGGGCGACTTTGTCATTAGTGACGGTCTCAACTGTCACTGGCGACTCTCCGAAAAATTTTTATTGATTAATTGGCAGCTTGTGGAGATAGTAAACAAACAAAGAGTTAATATTACGTGATTCTGCATTCGCTGGAAAGTATTGATTTCACCTTATTCATGAATTAACAAATAAGTACTGCATTTATAAATTAATAAATGAAGACATATTCAGCTATGTTTGCATGATTTTGGTCAGGATATCTCCTCATAGTGTTCCGATTTACAATATGAACTTCTTACACACTTTACATTTGTAGTTCGTATCTGAATTTGTCAATTCATAACGTGATATTTTTCTTAGGAATTAATTAATTAATTGATACACAAACTTCATTTCAGTCAATATAAATTACTTTTTATATCATTGACATTATGATCATTGAATGTTTTGAGAGCGTTCACGAAAGTAAGAAAATATGAAACGGAACATCAGCGTTATTAGCATCGTGCAACATTGTTTTAACCATTAACTGATGTTCAGTATTTGATATATAATGTTTTTCAATTCGAGTATACTTTTTTGATTTGAAAAATGTTTCTTCCGATTCTTAATTACCGTACTCATTTTTTATCACCGAAATTCTTGGACATATTGAAACTAAGAAGAATGTAATATTGTTTCAGCACTCGTGCGTAGAAATCATTACTTCAGCTTACTATTTATTTATTGGAAAGTTTATCATTGTGGGACGGATCTTGCAATGTAAATAAAACACTGGAGCGGCATAAGTGAGCATAGCGGACCACCCCCTCTCTTAAAATATTCCTGGAGTATAACATAGCTGTTAATTTTGATGAATTAACACTGAAGAATAATACACATATCTCATAAGAAACATGTAACTTATAGAACTCGTATAGTGTACAAATTTTTAAATTCTCATTTCAACATTTTAGGGGAACCCTGTGGCCGCCTAGCTTTTCCTTCAAGCGTCCAACACTCGCTTTCTATACTGGTTGTGTAGGAATTTACTACAAAACTTACTTGAAGAAAATAGTTGAATTGAAGTGCTGTAGTGAAATGGTCCTATTGATCTCTATACAGAGGAAGGTTCATTTCATTTTATGACCAGTTTGTTTTTCCGCACTGAACTCTGTACTGCGCTGCCTGTTTCTTCGCCCGGTCTCAGCGCCCGCACCCTCGCTCGCGTTGTACCTCTGACGGATGCTCTCGCTGTATCACGGGAACACGCTCCCGCCCCGTCGGCCGTCCGTGTTCTGTCACCCGGTTTGTCCGCTCCCGAGCGACCTCCCCCGCCCCCGTACACTCCGACACCGTGACGCCCCGTGCCACCCCCTGTCACAGCCCTCCCCCTGCGGCCTCACCCGCCACCCGCGCCCTCCGCCCCGCCCCCTGCCAGCCCCGTGACGCACACGCAGCGCCCGATCCCGCTCCGCCCCGCCCCATCCGGCACGCCTCGTCCTAACCGGTCCTCCTAGCCCATACTCACCCCTCCCCGACTCTGCTTGCTCCTCTCTGTCCCTACTTACCCCAACCAACCCATTACGCTCCTCGCTGTACTCCCCGTTCCCTACTTACCGCAACTGACCCCATACGCGCCTCCCTATACTCCTCGTTCCCTACTTACCCCAACTGGCCCCATACGCGCCTCCCTATACTCCCTGTTCCCTACTTACCCCAACTGACACCATACGCGCCTCCCTATACTCCCCGTTCCTGCTTATCCCAACTGACCCCATACGCGCCTCCCTATACTCCGCTCCCTACTTACCCAACTGACACCATACGCTCCCTACCCCGTTCCTGCTATCCCAACTGACCCCATACGCGCCTCCCTATACCCGTTCCCTACTTACCCCAACTGACACCATACGCGCCTCCCTATACCCCGTTCCTGCTTATCCCAACTGACCCCATACGCGCCTCCCTATACTCCCTGTTCCCTACTTACCCCAACTGGCCCCATACGCGCCTCCCTATACTCCTCGTTCCCTACTTACCCCAACTGGCCCCATACGCGCCTCCCTATAACTGCAACCCATACGCGCCTCCCTATACTCCCCGTTCCTGCTTATCCCAACTGACCCCATACGCGCCTCCCTATACTCCGTTCCCTACTTACCCCAACTGACACCATACGCGCCTCCCTATACTCCCCGTTCCTGCTTATCCCAACTGACCCCATACGCGCCTCCCTATACTCCGTTCCCTACTTACCCCAACTGACACCATACGCGCCTCCCTATACTCCCCGTTCCTGCTTATCCCAACTGACCCCATACGCGCCTCCCTATACTCCCTGTTCCCTACTTACCCCAACTGACCCCATACGCGCCTCCCTATACTCCCCGTTCCCTACTTACCCCAACTGGCCCCATACGCGCCTCCCTATACTCCGTTCCCTACTTACCGCAACGGACCCCATACGCGCCTCCCTATACTCCTCGTTCCCTACTTACCCCAACTGGCCCCATACGCGCCTCCCTATACTCCCTGTTCCCTACTTACCCCAACTGACCCCATACGCGCCTCCCTATACTCCCCGTTCCTACTTATCCCAACTGACCCCATACGCGCCTCCCTATACTCCCTGTTCCCTACTTACCCCAACTAACCCATACGCGCCTCCCTGTACTCCCCGTTCCCTACTTACCCCAACCAACCCATTACGCTCCTCGCTGTACTTCCCACTCCTTTCCGATCCTACTCGCCCCAATCTGTACCAACCCGCTCCTCTTTGTCCCCATTCGGTCTTCTCCGTCCTATCCGGTCCTCCCTGACTGTACCTGTTCCTCTCCTTCCCTACTCATCCCAACCGGACCCCACTCACTCCTCCCCGTACTTCCCGCTCCCTATTTGCCCCAACCCAACCCCACTCCCTCCTCCCTGTCTCTACATGATCTTCTTCACCCCCATACGCTCCTCTTCGTCTCTTCTAGCTCCGTTTTGCCTTTATCCTTTCTTTCCTGTTCCTCCCAGTTCCCAGCCGCTTCAATCTTTCACCATTTGCTCCACCACACGCCTACCCAACCCTCACCGACTCCGTTCTATTCCAATCCGCTTCTCTCCACCACCACTTCCGCCCGGTTCGCTCTACCTTCATCTGCTCCGTGCTACATCCGCTCCACCTCGCTCCCGTCCCAACCCTCTGCCCTTGTCCACTCCGGTCTACCCGAAGCCCCCTCCGCCCTAAATCCTCTCGCTTCACGGCCTCCCGTCGCCCGCGTCGACCTCTGGCCGCCCCTTCCCCGTCCCCAGCACGCATCGACCCCTCCCGCCGCAGCCCGTTTCCACCTGCTGCGCGCCTTCCCCGCCCGCTCCACCCTTTCTACACCCGCTTCATCTCGCTCCCTCCGTTCCAGCCGTCCGTATTTGCTCCACTTCATCCGTATCAGTTCTAGCCCGTCTCCTTCAGCATTGTCCCGTTCCCACACACTCAACCCCGCCCCCACATTTTCTCCTCTGTCCCCTCACATCACACCGGTCTCCACCCGCCCCTCTCAACCTCAACCAGCCCTGCTAAACCCTAACCTGCTCCGCCCTGCCCCGCGCTGACACCCTCTCCGCACACGCCACAACCGGCACCTCCGCCCCCGCACATCGCGCGTCCCCGCCGGACGAGTTCTCTCTCGGGACGCATCGATCGGGGCGCCCCTGGTGGCCCGCAGCGGAAACACAATAATTTTAATTAAACTGAACGCGCCCGCGACACCACGGGACATGCGAGCGCGGCCTCCGGGGAAACAGCGGCGACGCGGCGGGCGAAGCGACGCGACGCGAAGCGACGCAAAGCGACGGGTTCACGGCTGGCGGCGGTGGCGGGGGCGTGGGCCCACGGGGCGGAGGGCACCGGCGGTGCACACGACAGGTTGGGGCGGCTGGCGGGAGTCAATGAGCGGAAACGAAGCTCTGCCAACCCTGTCATTACACCAAGGCACTGATTTTTAGGCTGATACTCAATTCATTGGTGTACTTTTATGAAGTAAAATGTTGATAATATGCTTTGCTAGACTTGTCATTACAAAACAATACATGTTTGTGCTGTTATGGAAAATACTTTCGCGTTTTGTGAACTAAAATGTTGAAAATAGAAAGTGTGAACGAACAAAAATGTGACATAAAAAACTGCTGGAGCGAACTAGTTGGGGTGAGTTGTGAAAGTTAATGAGCATAAATTGTGAAACTCACCATTGTTAACGTCGACATTACCAAGTCATAGATTGATTATTGATTGAATTGTACCTCTGGATAGACTCTATCATTGATAGCATACAACCTTTAGATAAGCAACACGATTCAAAATTTGTCCAAAATATTGTTCTAATAGTTGGAAATTTCTACGTTAACCCATTAGTTACGGTCAAATTACATTTCATAGTACCTAAAAACAGTTTTAAAGGATCGCTAGAACGTTATTTTAACAGAAATTTTTTCGTGTATAAAATAATATTCGATATGAAGAACATCATTTATATCCAAACAACTTTCATTTAGAAAGATAGAATTTATAGATATAATAATTTAGACACAATTTTAAATAAACTGTGGTGTCGTCTAGTTAAAGGTTGCAAGCCTTCAATAACAACATAGTTTTCTTAGGACACAATATATCATGGATTAAAGCATGTAACATAAAGTTTAATTTAGTATCAACTTTTTTCGTGTCCATTTGTTAAAAATAGAACGAATGAGTCAGACAGAAAAGATTATATAAACATTTGATAAGGGATAGCGAATTAAATTTGAGTCTTGTTTACAAAGAGTGATGATCTACATCGGTAAGCTTGAAGTTGCAAAATACTGACTGTTGTCTGAGAATAACGATACTTTTAAAAGGGAAATGTTACACTCGGCAACTTAAAACTAGCACGGGTTGAAGTAGACGCAACGCTGGCGGGGAATCCCCTTTGATGTGGGAGCGGCGAATGGCGTTGACTCCGCAGACTCTCTCAAAGGGTGAAGGTGTATTAAACGAAGTTTGCACTCCGAACGCTTGACTAGAAACAGATCGCCGATTTCACATTGTGCAATTTTTGTACCAGTGTGGTCTCCCAGTACTCGATGAGTGTGGACTCGAAGGCAAACTTTGAGTCTGCAGAGAAAGCATGTAATAAAACATATAACCATTACAAGAGTTATTTGGAAAGATACCGAGGGTTAAGTGAATCTTGGCATACGAATGATGTCAGAGGCAACGTTACGAGCAGAGTCCGACATTTTGAAATCAGTATGCATAAACACTTTTGTAGTACAAGTTGCGTATGTTATTTTTTAGTACCGATCCATGAAAATGTTCAAGTATTTTCTCTTCGTATCACTTTCAATATTCCATATTGAATTCCACTGTTAATACCCTCCTGTGTTTTGATTACTTTGCAGTACCCAGTTGTTTAATTGGAAAGTCTATTTTGCCGTGTGCAGAGTACGTCACTTCCCAATCAGTAAGCAATGAACGGAAATACTATTCACAATGCATGAATACTGAAAAAATTAAACAATAATAAAAATACAAGACAAACAATTTTGAAATACCAATGAGTGTTATTGATTCTTCTCAGTACAATGTAGTACGTAAATTACACCTGCTCTGAAACACTCGCAACACATCAAAGGAAGGGAACATCTTATTCTAGTGCTCATAAAACGCAGTGGACGTGCTCCAACCATCACGACGCAGGCGCTTCGCACAGCCGCAGTGCAATTTGACATCTATGGCTCACGATAAAGCCAGAGTGATCAAGTGGGCGTGTCTTAGTCCAGCGGCGGGCCCCTGAGCCCGCTGCTCGTCCCCCAATCGGAGGGAAAAGAAGTGGGAATGGCGCTTGGGCGCGATCTGCTCTAGTCTAGTGAAAATCAATTGTTACCCAGGGGAATGGAACTGGGAGTTTCACCCCAATTCTTACAGGAGCGTTGAGAGGTTTGATAAAAAAATGAACATTCTCACAGTATTTGTGTGGGTATATTTACGTATATTAACTTCAACTTAGAAATGAGCTTAAAATTATTTTGAAATATGTGATCTAGTGATTACATTTGAATTCTCTGTGAGACTTTCCCAAGTAGAGTGAGATTAGTATTGTGTAACTCTGCAAATGAGGAGTGAGAAAGGGTTGGAAACAAAGCGTTTAACGCAGCGGCATATTCATAAGTAATACTAAATGTTACAAAAGTGTGGAGGAGTTCTCAAAGAGCTAAAATAATACGTGTGTGCTTTTGAAATACCACTTACGAAAATTAGAAATGGAGGGCATTTCGGGAAGCTTACAATATCTTGATGGACCTCTACCAACTGATCTACCAGAGCCGCGTACGGAGCGATGACGTCACTTGCCGATCGCAAAGCATAAATGGCTGGGAGACGCTTACTTGAATTATTATTATTGTTATTATTATTGTTATTATTATTATTATTATAATTATTATTATTATTAGAGACGGGTTTTGATGACTTAAAATATCGCCAAAATGATCAATAAAATGCCTGTAAAATGCTTTAAAAATGCCCTAAAACCAAAGAAAAATGACGTAAAAAAAAGTATCAAAACCAGTTCGTATGAACAACTCAAGCCATTGGGCACGTCACTGATGTAACAAAGGCTTCTTCCATTCCTTCGAGTGAACTCAGCTTGCAAACGTTTGGTTTGGACTGTTCTTTACCAGGAAATCTGATTTAATTATCCCGAAATCGGCCGAACTGGCAATGACGCTGATATACATCACAAAATTATATACAACGGCTGTCAAAACAATTTCTAAGGGAAAAAATCGAATAGGCTACTGAGTAATTCTGTGAAGAACATTTGTTGCATCTCGTAAATATTATTTGAAGCAAGTACCATTAAAAATGACATTAAAATCGATGAAATCAACAAAAAATGCATTAAAAATGACGGATAAAGGTAAAAACTTACTTATTAGTTGAAATCAACAAAAAATGCAAACAAAAAGACTATAAAAATTGGTCACTTCCTACGTCATAACATAAAATGAATTTCTATGCTAAACAGCATTGTTCTAAAGTGAAAAGAAAAAAATTACGTTAGTTAAAATCCGCTCCCTTATTATTAATATTATTATTATTATTATTATTATTATTATTATTAATAATAATAATAATAATAATAATAATAGTAATAATAATAATATCATTGCACGTAGTGTATCCTACACATGTCAGCAGGGAATCATATAAGATAATTTTATCTCAAGCACATTCGTTTATGTGGAGGAAGGAGAGGTTCATTAGTTAGGCGACTCATGATGATTTGCAAAATTTCCAACCTCGTCCGACACACAATAAGGTCGTTAAGGCGCGTCTGCTTATGTGAAATTGGCTACACTCAACGAATCTTAAACATTGGTGAATTTTTTTCCCCTAGGGCTTTTATCCAGCCAATAGCCGGTTACCCTTTACGTCCCGATGGTAAGCATATTCGACCATACACTAGGTCAACACACTTGCGGGCGCATCTGATCTGGAGTCAGCAGAATGCGAGGCCCTCCACGACAACATATACGAAGTGAAGGGACAAACAACCATGCCCAAGGCGGGACCCGAACCCGCGACCCTTCGGACCGAAGCATTGAGTTGGTATTCTCTCTTAGCCACCTCGGCCATCCAGGTCGCCTGGCGTATATTTAATATATTCCTTATAAACTTAATAAGTTCAATGGTGACAATTATGTAATTTTTGTGTCATAAAAAATGCAGAACAATCCTCCAAACAAGATGTTAAAAGCACGATTCAGAAAATGCGAAGACGAAAAAATATTTTGTTCGCTTTCCAACATTACAAAAACGGAAGTTTAATTTATTTCATGAAGGCATCTTAAATATTACTACATTTTGCAAACATGTTAGACTCAAATATTTCCTGCTAGTTTAAAATTATTCTTTCGGATTGTTTATTTCGCGAGGAATGTAAATGTATTGCATGAGGAAACACAATTGTTTGAACCATAAAAACCGGCCCCATGGAAGCAGAATGGTTTTGCTAACGTGTAATTTGAATATCAACGATCTTAATATTCTTTCATTACGCATAGCGCAATGTGATACATCACATACATTTTTAAAATGAAGTCAGCATACGTGACATGTTAATTTATGTACGTGTAGTTGATATATTCATCTTTTGTACCTCTGTTAATTGTTTTATATTGCATCACTTATCATAATTCTGTTGCTTGGCCAATTATTCACTGTCGGGAAACAGTTAATAAATATGTATAATATTGTGAGCTTTTCCTGACCGTCACCTTGCATTTCAACGCCCTGCCCGACACGTGATACCTTTTAAACACGTCGCATTAAAAATGAACGCACGACTCCAGGCTATAAAGTGATTAGTGAGTTGTCAGTTTCCAATAAACTCGATCGCAAATTCTGGTTCCAAATGAGTAATTGGTTCGTATTAACGACAAATTGGGTAGAAAAATCATAACAACAGATAGAGTGCTCAATGATGTGGCACATTATTGCAGGTTGTGGTAGGGAATTATTACGTGTGGGAAGGGTTGAAAACAGTAGTGTGACCGTAAGGAGGCGAGCAAAATACATGAACACGACATATAACAGATTCATAAAAACTGCAAGAAAGTGCTTTGCTGTTTTTGTTAAATGTATGGGTGTAAGTTTACTGTGCCTGCATTGTCGGGAAGATGTTTCTGAAAGTATTAGGAAACTCTCAGTATTGAGAAAATGTATTGAGTGTTATATGAGCATTTTAACCTCTTCTGCGAATGGACGAAACACAGTTGGAGAAGGTCTTGACATTAGCGAACGTTTGGCATACGTTGATGAATGGAAAGAAGTTACAAAGTCATGCATCTTTTTACTGTGTGCATTTAATAAAAGTAGTGAGCGGTAAAAACGAGATGAGAGGGCATAAAACTATTAAGAATTCAGGAGAATATGCAAATACCCATTAGCGAGGAGAGAGATGCAATGAAAAGCATAGTCATGACGTACTTCAATTTCTGATGATCATCTATCATGTTCTTCAAATACACCATTGCAAATTTTTGAACTATCTATACAGCTGCATCGAATTCCTCCGCGTTTTGAAGAATTCAATCAAATGGCTGCTCTGGTCGGTATTTTTCCGTGGTTTCTCCGATTCCCTAGAGAAGCACTGTTCTAGTCCTTACCATTTCGTTACATTTCTTAAAACGTTTCGGCCAAGAAAATGACCACTACTACCGGATCAGCTCTTATCATTATTACAGACGATATTGTAGCGTCGTGTCGCTAAAACAGCGTGGGCACGTGGCGCGAGGTGCGCACCGGATGCGTAGACAAAGGCAGAATCTATGACGCACGGGGCTTTTCCGACAGAGTGTGCGGGCGTTAGGGCGGAGGCAATGGAGGCGGCGGGCAGCGTCGCGAGGGCTATTTAAGAGCCGTGAGAACAATAGCTCCTTCTTCTTGTATCCTGGCAGCAGCAGCGTAGGTCGTCCGTGAGAGGTGCGAGCGTGTACGCGGCACAAGAAGCCGGCAGTTATTGTCGTGACTAGTGAGACATGTAGTCGGTCTCAGGGCAGGTGGTACTACGCACGGCGAAACATTAAGTAGTATGTTGCGGTGTGGTAGCCCTTGAAAATATCTCTCCTAGCAGTGGGGTCTATTTAGTTAATTAATTGTATACAGTGCATTGATTATTTGTGACTACGGTCTAAATAGTGAATAAACCTGCTGTTATTACAACCCACTCTCGTCTGTGTACTGATTACACCCGTATGACGCCACAATATGAAGTAGACATTCAGCAAATTGCGTTGACTGTAGGGCTCTTATTCTTGACGGAAACGCACGTATCCAGTGCTGCATATGGTGACTATGATCGAGCTTTCATATAGGAAAAGATGGGGAAAATTCCGCACGGCGACGTGTAAGTCGGCGCCGGATCTCATCATCCATCAGTGGAAGAACACCGCCACCTCTCGTGATAAAATATGCACTACTCTTACTAGACAAATGACCATCACTTGAATCACGAAATAATTAGTCATATCGATTAATTTCTCCAGTTCTGTTCTAAACACTCTCCTTTGAAATATAATGCTCTTGAACCACAGAACGAATAATGATTTGAAAAAGATTATGCGGTCACTTAATGTGAGATAAATACTAAAACAAACACTATTTTTGTAAGATAATTTAAATGTATATATGACTGTGTAAGAAATTAATTGTTAAGAAGTGTAAAATGGCAAAGTTTTGCATATCTAATCCAATTGAAATATCCTATCTAATTTTGCTGTGTGAAACGTATTTCTATAAACGTAAATCCGTGCGTGTTCTTTTCTTTAATGCACAAATGAATAGTATTCTCTTCGAGTGGATATATAATTCTTATTGAGGTATTTCTTATAACGTGGAGAGCTATTCAATTCTATAGAGGAATTTTAATTTTATACTGGAAGAAGAAGTATAAACAGTAAAAATATATTTCTAGGAGATATGTTGACACGCTAAATAATCTTGAGAAACTTTTAGCCGTATTCAAGTAAGTATAAATTTGTGTATTTAAATTATTATTCTACAAATAGGCGTTCCGGGTGGGATAGGTGAAGTCAATAAACAGAAAATGAGAGAAAACGCTTAATAAACTTTTACACACAGGACGAATTCCAAAAAAAAAAATTTTTAAAAAGCTTTTTTCTAAGAGAAGGTGTAAAATTAATTTTAATACACTGTGTGGCATGAGTGCCAATATTTCACTTTCAAATTCTGTTTCAAAAATATCTCTCTGAATATGGTGTTCGCTCTATCAGGATACCAAACAGGTTGAGGAAATGCATTATACTCTCATTTTGATTCGTCTAAATGAATTGACACAATTCCTTAGCCTATTTCGTGTTTTCCCCAATTTTGTGTTTTCTCTCTCATTGAAATTACTTGCACACAATTAGGTAGGTACTGAATTCATTATGTTTAAAGATTCCCTTATTACGAATACATTGTTGACGCAATAGAAAATAAAACGTGTTACTTATAGCATCCAGTGGTCTTATTTCTTAATTCTAAAAATATTGACATGAATATAAGTAAAAACTGAAACTGAGACAAATATCTTACCCAAAAAACTCTTTAATCACGATTAATTAAAATTTAGAATTTCAACCATTCGTTAACTTCATATACAAGTCATAAAATGTGACCATTTCAATTCCTTAAAATGTGACCACTTCAATTTGATGTAATGTCAGTTCCCTTGACTTCGGGAAGTTCTTTAACGAAGTTTCTGAAAGCTATTTCAAATGCTCTGGGAAAAATTGCACGAGTGTGAAGAACAGCGCGCCATGAAAGTCCAACTAATCGAATCGAAAGCTTCAGGCGTTGGAGCGCCAGCTGTGCACAACAAAGTCGATAACATACAGCGGAAATGTTCCAATGAAGCGTTGGAGATCAGACAAGATAGGGTAGATTTTGTCTCTCTTCGTGCCGCCTTCTAAGAAGATACATCAAAACGTCATTAAAAACAAACATGATTTTTATATCTTGTTACTGTTACACTTATTCAGAGAGAATTTTTTTTCTCTTTCTAACATGAGTACGTATAAGTGAACTGAAGAAGTATTTACAAAATCGAATTTGTTAGTTTTTCATGTAATCACTAGAAATGAATCCTTTCAACGAAATTTCTATATATTACTAGTTAAATAAAACGAATGTAACGTGCGCACGTATACAGAAAGTTATACACACAATACGCATTAACGAATACGTTAATATGTATTTTTCACTGGGTATATCTATGCAATTATAGTCTGCACTAAATGTCTCGTTGTTGGTTATTGTGTATTCACCCATTAGTTTTAACTTAAGCGTACACATTAAATAAACCCTGTTCGAACTCGAACTAATGATAAATTATATTAAATGGCTGCCTGTTTATAAATCAGACGCAAGTAGAAATTTGAGGATATTTGCGTACAGGTGTTTTAGTAGTGTTATTGTAGAGGTGAGGAAAGACGATGAACCAAATGATTTGAAGATAGGACTCGAATTAATAACGTCTTACTAAGGAGAAATTTCATTAATATATTTATTAATTACATCATATTAATCACCCATGATAAATAAGAAACACATAAATAAATTTGAATCGCAAGTGATTTATTTGATGAAACCCTCCGGAAAGTTTTAGAACAACATTGTTCTCAGTGGTAATAGTGAATTGAAGATGTATGAAAGCAGTTAATGAACGCTTAATGTAAAAGAACAATAACACGAATGAAAACTGTGTCCGCCCGCGGCTCTAGTGAGATGCCGCGCGACTGGTTGTTCATTTGTCAGCGCTTCGTCAGCAAATCCGCGCGTCGACACTTCCGCTCGCAGACCAAAACATCGCATCGCCACCGCAGCCGCGGGCGCTCCCCACCCCCACCCCCACGCCGCCCTCCTCGTCACGTTAATGGACGGGCTGGAGGAGAGGAAAGGGGAGGGAGGTGGTGCAGAAAGGAGGTAGGGAGGGACTGGCATGGAGGAAGAGGGGCTCAAGCGGAGCGATAGACAGATGTTCAGTGGAGTGGAGAGGGAAAATGGAAGAGTGAAATAGAGACGAGGTGTAGGGAGGAGGTGTAGAGAAGAGGTGTCCACGGAAATATAGAGTAGAGGTGTAGAGAGGACGTGTAGAGCGGAGGTGTAGAGAGGAGGTGTAGAGAAGAGGTGTAGAGAGGACGTGTAGAGCGGAGGTGTAGAGAGGAGGTGTAGAGAAGAGGTGTAGAGAGGAGGTGTAGGGCGGAGGTGTAGAGAGGAGGCGTAGAGAGGAAGCATAGAGAAGAGGTGTAGAGAGGTGTAGGGACGAGGTGTGGAGAGAAGGTGTGAGAGGAGGTGAAGAACGGAGGTTTAGAGAGGGGGTGTAGAGTAGAGGTGTAGGGAGGAGGCGGAGATAGGTGTAGAAAGGACGTGAAGAGAACTGGTGTAGGGAGAAGGTGTAGAGAGAAGATGTAGGGAAAAGACCGACAGCGAAGAAGGGAGGAAAGAAATGAAAGGCCGAAATGGCATGTGTTAGGAAGAAAGGAAGAAAATTGGAGCAAAAGGAGAGTAGGAAATGGTGTAGATGGGCGGGAATCATCTGTAGGACACAGTAACACCGCAACAACACATAGGGAACTCCAAGAGTGAAGATGCGTGAACGAGATATGGCGGGAAGAAACTAGGCAAAACATCGGCCGGGATGAAAGATCAGGCGCGAATTGTAACATGGAGGAAGATTTGTAGTTTCAGGGAGGAGGAGGAAAATACTGAAAGGGACAGGGAGGAGTTGCGGAGGGAGACAAGCGGCGAAAATGTAAGGGAACGGAACGCTGAGAGAAATGGGCACTTAGCGGATAAGAAAAGTGAAGGAAACGCACGAGCGAAATACGACAAGCGTATGCAACGTAAAGGAAAGGAAAGAAGCGAAGCGAACAAAAATAAACTGAAAGAGTTGGTGAGAAGAGTTGGACAGAGTTAGACGGGACAAAAATGTGAGGGAAGGGGTGAGGAAAACGAGAACGGGAAGCAACGAAACATGGCCAACAAGAACGTGGGTGCTACGAAGGAGGAAACGAACAAAGTAGGGGGAGTGGAGAGAGTGGAGAGTTGACGATAAGAATTGGAAAGAGATGAAAGGGAAACTGCAATAAAGAGGAGAAAAGGCAGCGTTGAGAGAGGTAAAGAAACGCCGGCAGGAAGCACGTTCTCCGTCTAATAGGCGATCGTCCCGAATCGCTCTGTAAGTTTAATTCCGAATCATTCGACGTGGGCGGGGGGGGGGGGAAGGGGGAGGGAACACGGGCGGGAACAGTGGAAGCCCGCGCAGCGCCAACAGGGCCGTATGCCGCGCACGCGTCGCGCCCCGCGGAGCGGCCGGGGAGGGGGAAGGAGAACATACGAGCGGGGCCGCGGTGGAGGGGGCGCCGGGAGAGCTACGCCTGGGCTCAGGAGCGCTTAGGAGCCTGGATGCAGTGCTCCGCCGGCGGGGCACGTAGTGTATGAGGCGAGGGCGAAGGGTGAAAAAGGGCTGCTGGCGTTGAGGAGTGCGGGTCTCAGCGCGCCTGCAGCTCCAGATGGTGAATTACTGAGCATGTCATTAAACGTGGGCGGGTTTTTTAACAGCTCCATGCAGCCGGTTGGATAACATTGGCACTTAATTTCGAATTCCATGTTAAAATTGAATACGTTTTTGTGAGAGGCTATTTAAATGTTTTAAACTGTGTTTACTTCTCCTCGTTTCTTTTATTTTATACGGACAACGCAAATGCAAGACTGCGTTTATTCCGCTTTTAAAGTATTTTCTACAATTCTCTACGAAGATGGTACACGAAATAAAATTATTCATCACAAAGAGAATGCTGGTTACTGTGGTGACGTCAAGAGAACCCACATAAACACATTTCGCTTAAAGCATAATAGTTTTGCATGGTACACCAACTTTCATTTGCGTAACACAAAGGTATCTGGTTGTGAGTCTGTAATATGAATATAACGTGAAGGAGATCGAAAACATGGAGCACTTTTGATATTTACGTAATTAGGCTCTTAGAATTTCTAAAAATATCCGAACTCTGTACAAAAATATTCACGAAATTACAGCATGTGTATAAAAATCAGCACAAATATGAACACTCTACATGGCAAAATTTTCAAAAACTTCATTTTTCGTCTATTTAACAAAAATCATAGAAATGTGGATCAGTACTCTGTGAAGGAGTGCAATATAATATCAATTATTTCTGAAAATGCGCCGCACACACACTTTCTTCCGTTTCTTAGTAACACTAGATATACCATAACTACTATATGTTTTCATAAAAGTGCATGCCATCAGTTTAAGATCTAGAAGCAATGGATGAATTGTTCCGAGAAATAAACTTCTGTCTATAATGTGAGTATTGGATAAATATAAATATTTCAATTTCGTCAATTTCAATAAAAATCGAAACTATAGCTATAATTTTTGTAAATAGGCTTTGGTCTATTTCACTAAAAATTTTGAAGAAAATGGTTGTAGCCATTTTCAACAAAATTTTGAATATGCCACACGGCTATCACGCAAAGTACCCCAGAATTAAAATTCCCAATATTACCCTGAACACAGCAAGATATCACTTCTGACGTTTTTAGCACGTTTCAGCACAAAATTTCATTTGAAAGTTATAGCCTCAAAGAGTTAGACTCATACATACAAAAGAATATTGCGTGGATTCAGGAAGAATATTGAACGTATCTCCTCGCTATCTATTTTAGTCTTAACCGTCTTTCGAACAGGGCTAACAGATCTTAATCCTCACGTGTGTGCGAAGTTACATCTCAAAGTAAATTTAAAGGCGATTTTATAACCAAATATCCCAGATCATATTGTTGAAATTACTCTTACACTTTCTTTTCCTTACTATAGTACATACAGGTGAAATAGTATTATTATTATTATTATTATTATTATTATTATTATTATTATTATTATTAATGATAATAATAAAACCATTATAATTTATTTATTTATTAGAACGGAGTTAGCGAGAAGTGGCGAGGATAGTCGAGATGTGGAAGTGTCGAAGAATAAATTTTAAAAACTTCTAGTACACGTAGGTGGGGAGAAAATGATAACTATTTGCCAAATCTGGTGCAAAATTTCGTGTAAAAAAAGTTTAATTCATGACACTTACTCTTGATTATTGGGCAATCCGGTCTTTGTGCTGCTCAGGAAGTACCTGAAATCTTCTGACTGCGCCAGAGCATGACCTGTCGAACGCTAATACACGAGAAGTTCCCTCTAAACAGGGGTAATGGCACATGTATTATATTTATTATATTTTATATATTTATAAAATTTAATATATTTTTTCTACCATTAGCAAAACTATCGTGTTCATCTTCCATAAATTTGTAGAAACTGCATTCTTCAGAATATATTTTACAAACTTCTTCCAGAAGTTTGTAACATATGTTCTCAGAATCCTAAAAATACAAAAATCCTTTGCACTTTAAAAAAATATTTTTTTATTATATAATAGTTGCTTCTGATAAATACTCGGTGAAGGCTGGGTTACTTCAGCGAGTAGTGCGTAGGCTGTAGGACTACCGGAATCAACAACCGCGCTCTCCCCCTCGCCGCTCCGTCCTCCGCCAACCGCCGGAATCCAGCATTCCACGTCTGCTCGCAGCCCCGCCCCCTCCCGCCCCCGCGCCGCCTGTCACCCCCGCCCCCTCGCCCCGCGCGGTCGGAAGCGCGCTGTCGGGCCTCGCCTGTCCGCCTGTCACGCTGACCTTTCCCTGCCGCCCCTCGCCTCCGCCCCCGCCCGAGTGACCCCCTTTCACGCGTGCCCCCACTGCGGCGTGGCTTCCTGTCAGCCCTCTCTTTCACCCCCTGCCTACACCCTCGTGCGAGTCTGTGTGCGTCGCGCCGACGTCGGGTCGCGTCGTTAGAGGATTGGGGGTCCGCCTTTGGGTTGCGTTAATGCTCTCGCAATGCCTTCTCGATGAAGAACCAATTGCCAAAATATCGAGTTTCATCGCGCCATGTTCAAGAAGTGTTCTTCATATCATTGTCGTTCATTCAATAGAGCGAATTTCGATCTGATCTCTCAAGCAAACACTTTCACAAACGCTTCTTTTCTTAAAAAAAGAGAATTAATGATTCTGACCTTTTGAAATGACATGATTCCAATTCAGTCGTATCACGTAATTTGGAGGGTAAGTGCCCTTACTTACTCTCCAAATTCACATTAACTTACTTCTCAGTCATCTATCACCTACAGAAAGTTTTTTACAGTAATTATTAGTCCATAAATAGAAATACGAGTAAATTCTACTCGTATCACTTACTTAATCAAATAGAATGTCAGACTGACAAATTACTTTCTTCAATTTTGTCAGTTGTAACTTCGTTCCGGAAAGCGAAATTGTTCAGAACAGTATCAATAATCTACGTTTTAAATAGCTATTGCATACGTTATAACATGAAAGATATAATTGGGACGTGAGTAATAATTTATTATAATTGGCTTCATTGAAATTGGTGAAGTAATTAAATCGTTGTTCGGGAGCAAACAGTTATCCCATCTAAACATATTACGATTTTGCGTTTCACAATCGAAGGGCAAATGTTCAATATTCTGAATGTTGAATTGAATTAATCTAGATTCACCAGCATTTAAAAATTTGTATATCGAGTCGTCATCAGAATTTGATGACGTGAAGGATCAATGATTGAAAATATAGTAAGTTTCCAGAGATTCGACGATTGAATTAAAAGATTAAAAAGATTTAGCAGATTGACACGTCAATTTGATGTGCCCTTACGTATTGTACGAATATGTATTATATCTTTCATAAAAGTTCAAAATACGTAGAAGAAAGAGATGATTACTAGTGTTGAGGAAATAAAAATGTAGAAATACACACTTAAGAAATAACCTATTTTCATATTATATGTTTGTGTATGTAATCTATCGTTTCATAAATGTTATTTATGCACGGATTATTCTTAAAGCTTGATATTGAAACTTTCTTCCCCTAACTGCAATAATACGGATGCATCTTCACTTTCCTCGTGAAAGGTTATGCGCTCGTCCTTTGCAGATTGACGAAACAAGTGGAATCGTCTTCCATTACCACTAACAGACAAGGAAGGTGAGCAATGAGACAGGTCGCAATTTTGCTATTGTTTCTCTACTATTTATTCCTTGCTATGTTGTAGCGTTGCCAGATGCAAGGTTCTCAAGGTTTCCCTGCCGGGATTTGCTAGTTACAGCAAGGTGACGGCAGTTAGACTGGGCTGGCTTCCTCGTGGCTCATGGGAAAGATAATGGGAATATACGATCGCGCGTGATCAAATCTGTAGGGTGCTGTGTCGGCATTCACCTGGAATGGACCAGGAAAACCAAGAAAACTACTGGTAAGAGCAGTCTGTCTACGAATTAGTGTCAGGCAGGTGCCACAAACTCACTGATGTTAAACACTTCAACTAAATATCCTTACCGGCATCGAATCTGCAGCCACCCAATCAGTGGTCGCTTTTACCGAAAGGCGTTGCATTTACTCTGCCACTACCGATTCAGGAAGCGGTTATTGTTTAATTAGCAGGCATATAGGTGGGTCACTGAATTATTATTGAATGAATTTGAATGGAGTCAAGCATAATTAGTGTTCAGAACGAAAAATTCGTTCTTTGAATAATATGGCTATGACCGAATATTTTAGAAATAATTGTATTGCATTCTTAAATAAATACATAAATAAACCCCTTTAGAATATAAATATCTGCTCTGCTCAATTCTCACAATAAAACAAAATAAATAATTTTTTTAATCTAATGCAATATGCACACACGTAAAAATAAATAACTTTCTAATAATAATTTAGAAATTGAAATGTTCCTAGTTGGCTTAACTGTATTTTCTGATTTAATAGAAAATACAAGAAGTATTTTGTATAAAGGTTTTCAAAAATTAAACAATTATAATTTCAGATTATTAACCCGTATGTGCTCTGAAACCACTATTATATTCTAGTACTCTAAGAGCGTTTTTATTTATTGCATTTATTGCATGTTTACCTCATTTTTATAATATTTATCCAGCATTTTATCCTTTGTAATCATTTTATATTATATAACATATTAATAACGCGCCATTTTTCGAATATTTTATTATTAAAAAGGGTCATATAGCAATTGTATTTATTTTACTTACTAAATATTTATATTGCAATAATTACGCAAGCACCTTTATTCAACGAGAATAATGGTTGCTTCTAATTTTGACACTGCATAAAATTGATTGGAATATTCAGATCTGGGCATATTCAACTCAAGTAAGATCTGCTTTTAAAAATAAAACCCAAGGTGATCGACCGCTGCCCATTTGAATTGTATTAGGAAGGTGGAGGCTTTATTTTTTACAAAACCAATTAACTCTGTTGAATAACAAATGTTATCTATTTACCCAGTTATGTATAAGCAACAAAATAAATCCTTAAAGTTTCTAATGAATGTGCTGTCTGTATGTGCATATCACGCATGAAAATATAATAATCAGGCGAATCAGGCGAATAAAAGATAGACACAAAAATACGCTGCGATCGACTCACAGATAGCGATCAACTTGTTGCTCAGATATAGTTATGATATACATCTACATATAGTATATCTTCTCTGAATTTAGTTCTTCTCTTTCTTCTCAGGGGAATGCCGGAACAGTACTCTAACAGGCCACGGACCGCGCACGATCTTTCCTTCCTCATCCTTGCCCTATCCTCACCCCTTACTTACACACCCTAAAGCTCTCTACACTACCACACATGTCGGGAGACCGTTCGGGAGCTTAGAGCTTGTCCCGGCGGTGGCACTACCCTGGAGGGAGATACCTGCCTGGGAAAACCCCGTTTGTCAATGGTAGGACTCACCAGATCTCGCCATCAAGCGGGGGAAGACCACCACCACCTCCACCTCCCAATGAAAACATGCACTACACGTACGGGACTAATAACCCTATTAGTTGACGCGCCTGGAATCAGTAACAATCAACCGACCAACCAATCTTTCTTCTCTCTGGCATTCTTATTGAGAATGATTACCACAAATCGGGGCACGCAAATTCGGCTTTCATTCCCCCTATCTCATTCGCTGCTGAAACTATTTCCGCAAATCTACAAATTTCTTAGAACATGATCTCAATGCAGTAGTTTATTCTTTACTATTTATCTCAAATATGTTAAATTTACTTATTAATTTCTTCCCTACTACATACGTAACCAGATGAGAGAAAGCATAATAATGCTGGAGAAAAAAGCGGATATTCGACAGAAAAACCCGTTTTGTGTGTCCCTCGTACCGAAAACGTGGATAATTCTTGCTTTCACATGTAGTAACATAGTTCTTTTAATACCTCGTGTATTCAGAATTTTTTAACCTTAATATTATTGATTCATATTGATTATTAAATAATTTATATATTAAGACCAATCTGTCTGTCCGGCCTGTCTGTCAGTCCGTCTGGTCCGCCTCCCTCTGCCCGTCAATCCACCAATCCAGAAATCTAGCACCTAAGCCGTTCATAGAATTTTCTATAAAATTATTATTCTACCTCTCTCCTCTAGGTTACAAAATGGTTTTGCCCCTTGCTCTCTCTCGTAACAGTCAACATATTCAAGATTATACGATAAAGCTTATTATGTAAAATGCGTTGGCTCACAATGCTGCTTCTTGACTTCTGTATTCTCTTTGTATGCTCGCTCGGACAATTGCAATGCATATGAGAGAAGCGAGAAAGACGTAACCAACATAGTTCGTCTCAATTTAACACAGTGTAATGAATAACTTCCCCCAATTCTGGATAGAATGCAAAAGCCAAACTATTAAATCATGCGTGATTATCGGTCTTTACTGATGCTTTAGGTAGAAAATAAATGCTTTAGAAATATGTTTTTCTATAAATATTTCATTCTCTCTCTTTGATGCATAATTGTTTTACCATATTATACCAAGGCTCGAAATATCCCACTTTTAGTAAATTTGAGACCACCGATGAAGGGATTGATACAGAAAGTATTTCAAAAGAAGTGCAATATCAAATTGGGTCCTCATCTTGGGAACATTTTTGAGTTCAGACACTGTTAGCTCAAGAGACATTTATATCCATAATGTGAACACTCTTTTGGGTGTGAAACAACCAATACATGGAACTTATTTGCAATAAATGGAGTGAAATTACAAAAAAACGTGTTGGGTCTCCAATCCTCTACCGCTTCGTCGCCGACACTTCCCTTTGCGTGCACCGCCCCCCCCCCCGGCTTCTTCCGCGCCCTCACCCGCTTTTGAGCGGCGGCCCCGAGATGAGCCGAGCGCCCGGGGGAGGGGCGGAGGAGGGGCAGTGGGGGAAGGGTGGGGGAGGGGCGGAGGTGGGGCAGTGGGGGGGAGGAGTGGGGGAGGGGTGGGGAGGGCTGGGAAGGGGCAGTCGCGGAGGGGTGGGGAGGGGCGGAGGAGGGGCAGCGGGGGAGGGGGAGGGGAGGAGCAGTGGGGGAGGGGCAGGGGGGAGGGGATGGATCGGGGAGGGCGCTGCGATGTGCCACGCTTTCCAATTCCGAGCGAGCGAGCGCTGATTAATTCCTGACCTCTGGTGGCGGCCGCCGCAGACGACGCGGGTTCTCTGCACAACCCCTTCCCCTCAACACCCCTCCCTATCCCATCCCTCAGGAGTGCTCCCGACGTCGCGCAGCTAAGCGCCAATCCGCTGTGAGCGGATGACGGGGTTGAGCGAATGAGCAAGTGACTACTGAGGTTTAGTTGGGGGTTAAGCATCGATTCAGCCGCCGGTCGTCCAAAATTTGTTTTGGCTGTGTTGCAAAGAGTGTATTAGAATAAACAAGTAAATTGTATGACTGAAGCTGAGAAAAGGAATTTTTTGAGAGATTAAGCGAATGAGCAAGTGGCTTCTGAGGTTTCTCCGGGGTCAAGCATCGATTCAGCGGCCGGTCGTCCAAAACATGTATTGGTTGTGATGTAAAGAGAGTATTGGATTACATAAAATAATAGTACGACTGAAGCTGAGAAAAGGGAACTTTTTGAGGGATGAAGCGAATAAACGAGTGCTTTCTGAGGTTTAGTTGGGGGTTAAGCTTTAATTCAGCGGTCGGTCGACCAAAAGATACATTTTGCCTGTGATGCAAAGAGAGTATTAGAATAAACAAGAAAATGGTATGACTGAAGCTGAGAAAAGGAAGGTTTTGAGAGGCGGAGATAATGAGGAAGTGCTTCCTGAGGTTTAGTTGGGGGCTAAGCTTTGATTCATTGGCCGGTCGACCAAAATATATGTTTTGCCGGTGATGAAAAGAGAGAATTAAAATAAATAAAATAATAGTATGGCTGAAGCTGAAAAGAAGTTTTTGAGGGGTGAAGCGAATGAGGAAGTGCTTTTGGAGGTTTAGTTGGGGTTAAACATCGACTCAGTTCTCAGTCCTTGGAAATATGTTTTTTGCTCATGATGCAAAAAGAGAACACAAATAAAATGAGGAAAACAATTGTATGGCTGAAGCTGAGGAAAAGGAACTTTTTAGGGGCTGAAGGACTGGGGCGAATGAGAAAGTGATTATTGAGATTTACTTTAGCATCGAATCACTTGTCGGTCCTTCAAAAGAAATGTTTTGCCCACGATGTAAAGCGACTATTCTAACAGAACAAAGAAAACAATAGAATGACTGAAGCTGGGTAAAAGGAAGTTTTGTAGGATAAAAGGTTGGAGCGAATAAGAAAGTAACTTCTGGGGTGTACAGGTTAAGCATACATTCAATGGTTGGCCGTCAAAAAGATATGTAGGCAGTGATGGGAAGAGAGTGTCGTCTTCTATCTTATTTCAGTAGTATACATTCCTTTTGTTGCTCCCACAGGCAACCAATGTTTATAAATGAGGTCTCTAAAGAAAGAGAATTTCTCCGAAACGTGACGTGTTGTATGTTGACTTTTTTTAAAAAAAAGTGAAGTATTTGTTGAAAAAGCGCATCTAAATATTCACGTCAAATGCAACCCGCATCACTCGACAGCATTGTCAAAATCGATATAGTTAATTAACTCCTTAACGAAGCATTTTAGGGCCATAAAATTTGGGATTTGGAGGCCATAAGCTTCAATGAAACGTTCCTCACACCGTAATCTATCGGATATGATATTCTTGGATATTCTATTACGATTTGCTGCTCCGGCTCTTTTCGATAATATCCCACCTGTTTACAAACGTGCAGAATACACATATCTGTGTGAAAATAAACTAATTACTTGTTAATCTACGGAATTAAATTGCACGGGTGTAGAGTAGTTCGATAACAAAGTTAAATAATATTCCAAAGAGTAGGGTTCTGCTTCCCAGTTCCTCTATTTTCGCATGGACAACTTTACGTACCTTTCTCGAGAGTAAAAAGCATTTGTAATATTTTTGTGATTATCAACGAAAACGAAAAGGTAACTGTCAAGAAAGATTGTATTACTACTTCAAAGTTGATTTTAAGGAAGTGTTGTGAATTCTGCCAAGAACGTGTCTATAACTGAATAAACCTTTTACAAACTTTGTTTCAAACATCAATTTAATTGTTCGTTTCTTATTTTAAATTATATGAGTACATTGGAAGTTATCTTTTTATTTGTTTAAACAAATATACACGTTTTGTTAACAACTTCCCTCTTAATATGAGAAAGGAAAGATAGAGAAAAGGGTGGAATTTAGCATGCGAGAGTTCTTGCACAGGGACGCTAGTTGTAATTAAATGAAGAGAAAAATCATATTGCTGAAGCTGGGCAAATGAAGGTTTACAGGAGATCTGAAGTTAGTTCTTTTGTTCTGCAATTACCTTAAATCGAAGCATTTTATTATCACAATCATCTATTGATGATAACAAGTAAAGCACTATGAATAATAGAAGACAACCCTCACCAGACATTGCATGTCACCGCCACGTTTGTAATTATTAATACCTCGATCGAAAGCTCATCTTGTTACTGAATATGCCTTGTTTACACTCATTAAGAAATTCTGTCAATAACAAGATGAGACACAGTTACAATAATATAGAATATAATAGATATAAATAAAAAATAGATCATAGAGATATTTACATCCCTTCGAATGTCGGGATGTTTCCAGTGGCTAGAGTGGCTTATCTTGTTAGTTCCAAAGCCTTTTAGTTTAATCAATAGTGTAAAAGGGAAGTAATTTTATTTACACCCCACGTCGATGCATCTTCATCCACTCCGTAACGCCCGGCTGCGCTCTGCTCTGGCCAGACCTGTCTGTACCGCTCTGTCCTCACTGTCCGTCCCCATCCCCGCCATCCCCCAACGCGCCACGCCCATTACCGCCCCGCTCCGCTCCCTCGGCGGCTTGGAGGTACGCTCTAAACAAAGTTAAATCAATCACGTGGTCACTCATGATCAAGTTGTAAAAAAAGTTCTTAAAAAAAGCCAAAATATATGTTTGTCCATGATCCAAAGATTGGTGGGTTGGTTGAATTGTTAGTGATTCCAGGCGCGCCATAAGCTTAGGTCACTGGTCCCGTAAGTGTAGTGCATGTTTTTCCTCGGGAGATGGCGGTGATCTTTCCCCGCTGAATGTGGAGATCGGGACTCGAACCTAGGACCTCCCCGTCAGAGGCGCTGGAGTGACATCCGTTGATGCACTGAGCTACCGCTCCTGGTTGATCCAGAGATTATCTACTAAACGAAGAGTGTTATGATTGAAGCTGGTCAAAAGGTCGGTTTACAAATATGTCTTCAGTTTTTACGTTTAAAACAGCCAAATATCTTTGTATTTACTTATCACAATGATGTATTAGTGGAATTAATTGAAGGGCTTAGCATTAACAAGAGAATCATCTCAAAGCACAGCAATACTGAAGAAAACACCTGCTAACACAGTAATTGAATAAATTTTGTCTTAGATCTTGTATCAGACGTTTAAAATCATATGTAGGAAACTAGCTAAACAACTCGCATTGATGAATTCCTGTTTTTCTTATGTTAACAATATGAATAAAATACTCATACATATAATGTATTTTCAACATATTAATGTTATCCCGGAAGAGTCTTGCCTTCAAAAGTACTCGGTTACCTGCGAGGAAACGGACTTCAGAGCAAATTGCGTGTCGTAGACATCTTCTAACTTCATGAAATAGCATAATTTGGTATTTAAGGGACTGTAATATACTTAACTTCCTTTATCGAGTATTTATTTCTTAAAATTACTAATATAATGGTGTAAAATTGATAGAGAGTTTGTTGACATATTCATTTCTCAGTCACTTTTCTCTCCTTTAATCCAAAAATGTGCATAAACATGAATACGTGATAAATATTAAATTGAGAATGTATTTTTAAATCTTAGTATTACATTTGTACATAGAACCTTTACCAATAAAAAATGAATGTGATATGCGTACGAATTCCATAACTTGTATGTTTTCTATCTTAGAAATGATTCTTTTTGTTCTGAGTGTGAATATTGTGCTATTTTTGATAACTGTTGCAACAATCCTATTAGTATTGATCTAATATTAGACCAAGAGCAAACATGGTGCAAAATTCCGCCTGAAATTCTCGTTTCCGACGATTCCTATAACCACTAGTTATGTTTTACCGTCCTGAAAGTTCATTGGGCCTAATTCGATTTTATCTCAGAAAAAGGAGTCTATTGCAAGGACTTCGCGGACGATACGCCGGTCGGCTCTGCTATTCAACGCGTGTCCCATGTAGGAAGGCGCGCGGATGCTTTGCGACCCCGAAGACATCCAAAAGATAAACATAATTTCTGAGAATTGATAGACAGTATGCAATCATGAAATGAAGTAAATAAATTTGAAGATAAAAGATTTGGGATAAGTACTCCTGAAAACCACAAGGGTAAACTACTTTCTCAAACAATATTGAACATAAAACAATAAAGCATGGGGTCCACGCGCGACCATTTCCGATTTAATGGTTGTGTATCACAGCTTAAAACACTTGGAGTATTTAGTCAACGCGGAAATAGAAATTTGATCAAAATGGTTTCAACATTATGTGAGATTACCTCGTACAAACCTATCATTCTTTCGTTTGTACATTATTAGATACTACAGAGTAAAGTAATATATTCTCTGATCATTTGCAGGATTCCTTCCCTTATTTTCTATTTTTAACATGGAGTAATTGATGACTCACGTGTTTTAATTCTGTCACTTTAATACAATTAAAGTAAACAGAACATTATTTTGTACAAAAAAGTCATATTTTCCCCATAATTTCACTTTCATCTCCTGGGGTCTTGATTAATTGGTTTTCATTAAAAATAATATCCACCAAATATCTAGCGGTAATAGCACTCAAAATCCAATAACGGAATTCACATTGTGATTGTGTTAAAAAGCGGTAATTGTAATGAAAGCGCAGTGAGCCGCAAGTCCGAGTAATTCAAAAGTTGATGACACAAATTCCTCGGCAGCAGACTCGAGAGACTTTGAATTGCAGCTAAATAACTGAAAATCCTCACATATCCATAATATTAGTCTGTAAGCGGTTTACCGTCGTAAATAATTCTATCTCTTTCACTAAATCCCTCAAATATTCAAAATAAAAACGAAATGTGATTCGAGGGGCAAATCAAACAGCAGGGTTTATTATCGTTTCTTGGAAGGATTGTGTGTTCGGTTTTGCATTGTTGTTTGCATCTTCCGGACCTACATATACATATATGTATGTATGTATAACGTCTAGGAACTTGTATTACAATTTTGGAGGTTTAGTTCTTCTCAGGACCGCTATTGTATAGCATGGGTAATCTCCACAACATAGGAAATCTGAATAAAATTAACATAAGCATTTAGAAAAAAATAACATAACAAAATATTACATGATGAAATAAAAGCTTTTGTGGCGTTGAATGTGGCGTTGTCTACTCTGTAAACTATTAGAGATGATTTTTTGACATGATGAAAATTTCTAAATGTCGTGCGTAACTTTTGTTCAAATAAATTCTTATAATCTCTTGCATTGAACATACCAAGCTAATAAGTTATATTAGCTTGGTAGTTGATAATGTAGTAGTAGGTGATAATGTTACACTCAAGTTCAAAAACTCCCAATACCCAATTACCCTACATTTTATCCCCATACGGGGTATGAACTTGCAATATTGCAATTTTAAAACTGTAATTACCGTAAAAATTCCTGCAGATATAGAGGATGAGAATAGAATTTAGTAGAGCTACATTTTGTACACTTGTGTTATTAATATGCACAAGAATACTCATAAAAAATCACCTGAAAGCTGTTCTTCAGCATTATTTCCTAATCCTAGTATAAGATCATTCTAAGGTTGTTTCGAAATTCCTGTCACGAAATGTCCAATTACATTTGATCCTTCGTCGTAATTGTACGCTGAGGATGTAAATGTGCAAATTCGAATACGCATTATCTAACATTACTCACCGTTCTGATTCTCTCCGTATTCGCATGGCGTTCTTCAGATTTAACACGGGCGTGCCCGCAATAGACTCACGCCAGTGCCCGTAATCTACCTCTCAGATATCCCTGCAACTTTTTGAGAATGCAAATGATCTGAAAGTCCATTTACTGAAATACGTATTTCCTTCAGTTTGTACATGTCCTTCAACGCGATTGTTAATGAATTTGGCTCTGCAGAATTCTTGTCTGAATAGTTACGGTGAGAAAGGTAAAAATTGACAAAGTACACGCAAAAATCATTAAATATCATATTATCATAATAGAAAATATTAAATAAAATTTACTCAAATTATTTTGGCACGTTCTAAAACAAATATATATTTTATTTTTCCACAAAAATATTTAGGAAGGACTTTGTCTTTTTTCTATTTTGCAAGGTTGCCAGATTTTTCATTTTCCTACAGACGTCTCCTGCACATCTTCTTTCTCTTCGCAAAGAAATTGTGACAGTCGATTGGATATAAGGCCAGCAATTACATTTTCTGGATTAGCACTTTTCGTGGACACGGCTGAAAATAATGTCATGATACGTACCGCTCAGGCCAGGAGCTCACAATGCACCGGCATTATTGCACCCAAAGTATATGACAGATATCCGAAGCGCAGCGTTCAAGTTCGAACATACTCACTGGAAATGATTCAGCGAAAGGATAAAAATAAAAGGCCAGGCGATCTCAGAAAAGTACAAAGAAGGAATACATGAAATATCAGACGACTAATGCATCGCAATAATTCACAAACATAAAATTGCCGTGATTTGGATCTCACAGATCTTGCGAACACTCCCGGATTAAGAAGTTCCAAGATAATACTGGACTTTTCAAGTTTATTATTAAAAAAATACGATTTTACTAAAGAAATACTTCACTTTTTATGTTCAAAGAAGCATCTTTTTTTTAGATCTGCTGCATGTTTCACACGTTTCTGAACAAATAGTGTTGCCATCCCCGTAGAATAAATTATGGCATCGTGGGGCGAAAAATGTTTCTGAATACTAGTGTTTAGTCGATGCCACATTCATGGATCTATTTATGTGGCGTTAGTTTAATTCTCCAACTTCTCACTTTAAATTTACTTATTTACAATGAGTGGAGTTTTCTGACGCGTTCTGATCGTTTGTTTTTGTTTGTCTAAACCAAACATTGTTATGTTTCTAGATGTAGCGAAGACGGAGCGGTCAGGGAGGAACCTGGTAGTCAGGGAGTACGAGGCGGTCAGCGACTACGAGAAGTTAGTGAACTCGGGATGGACAGTGAGAACGCTCGGGGTCTGTCAAAGGGGAAGGGACGGTCAGCAAGGACAGGGCAGTTAGTACTCAAGGTCTGTCAGCGAGGACTAGTGATCAGGGAGGGCGGAGCGGATAACCCAGGACATCCCTGTCCTACGTTTGTCGGTATCCTAATGGCATTGGAAGCTATCAGAAATGAATACTTTCTCTTTCTAAATAAATGGGTTTTTGAGGGATACATTATATTAGAAATGACTACAATTATTGTTATGTTGATGAAAATTTCATACTTCATCATTTACTCTCTCCTTTTTATTCTTTCCTTCATTGTTATTTTTCTCCGTATTGTGGTCCTTTTCTTTCTACACATTATGAAATATAATTACTTTGACCATTCTTGACTTTATTTTCCTTCCTAGATTCTTCCCTGCAAACAAGCTTTAATTTCAGCTTTTTGAATGAGAGTAATTCTATTTCTCCCTACCTACCTTCGTCATTTAGTTCTGTAATCATCTTCATTCATGAGCTATTTTTCTTTATTTGCCTTATATTACAAGATTGTCGGCCTTTACAATCACCCTGCAAAGAAATTATTGTGTTTAAATTAGTGAAGTACATACATTGTAACAACCTAGTAGTGCTATAACGGTACGCACTTTTCTCAGCACTAACTGTTACGTAGTACTATAATACCGCAATTTCTACCATACTAACACATACCAGTCATCACTAGTTAAAATCTATACCAATCGTGGCTAATGAGGTGTGAAAACGAATTATTAAAAAAATAATACGTCAACATAAATTTAATAATCCAAAACTGTGTTCAATACAAGGAGAAATAATATTCATCTAGTATACACAAATGTATCTCGTAAATATTTAAGTACTATATACAAACAATAAGAGTAAACATGCATACAATAACTAAACCTATGGTTGTGTATTTTCATAGTACTAAAGAACCTTTAAGTACCACGAAACGAGTAATTTCTGCTGCAAAGCGTTTAGGTTAAAGTCCATTGTATGCGTTCCGCGCTCATTATGTAGTGTTAGCGGCGTTCTTGAGCGAAAAGCAACCAACACATTACTATCAAATCCACTCGAGGATTACCAGGCGCCCCCTCATCCCCTGCGCACCGCAAAACCAACCATCGGCCCCCTCTCCCCTCGAATTCCGAAGTCCTCCAGCGGCCAGAAGTCCTCTCGCAACCAGCGCCCAGATTGGGGGAGCGTGTAGCTGTCACGAGCAATAACAAATGGGGCCGCGCGGCGTTTGGCTCCCGAGGTCCCGGGGATCTCTCCGAACCCTCCTCCTCCCCCGTCCCGTCCTCATGGGCGTCCTCCTCCACCGGCCTCTTCCACCGTCCTTCTCCTCCGTTCTCTTGGACAGGCCTCTTCCACCATCTTCCTCCTTCTTTACCCCGTCCTATTGGACCATCCTCCTCCACCGACCTCTTCTGCCATTCTCCTTCTCCGTCCTCTTGGACCGACCTCTACCACCACCCTCCTCCTCCCCGTCCTCTTAGACCATCCTCCTCCACCATCCTCCTCCTCCGTCCTCTTGGACAGACCTCTTCCACCATCCTCTTCGTCCTCCTCCCCGTCCTTTTGGACTGTGCTCCTCCACCGACCTCTTCCGTCGTCCTCCTCCTCCGTCCTCTTGGACCGACCTCTTCCACCATCTTCCTCCTTCTCGTCCACGTCCTCTTGAACCATCCTCCTCCACCGCCGTTTCCCTTCTCTGTCCTCTTGGACAGACCTCTTCCACCATCCTCCTCCCCCCGTCCTCTTAGACCATCCTCCTCCACCATCCTCCTCCTCCGTCCTCTTGGACAGACCTCTTCCACCATCCTCTTCGTCCTCCTCCCCGTCCTTTTGGACTGTGCTCCTCCACCGACCTCTTCCGTCGTCCTCCTCCTCCGTCCTCTTGGACCGACCTCTTCCACCATCTTCCTCCTTCTCGTCCACGTCCTCTTGAACCATCCTCCTCCACCGACCTCTTCCTCCGTTTTCCTCCCCCTTTCTCTCCCCTGTCCTCCAACATCTTCCTTCATCACTACCTTCACCGTCCTTCTCCATTGTTCTCTCAGCAGCCCTCCTCTAGAGTTCTCCTCTACCGTTCTCTTCATCGTCTTCCTCCAACACTCTCCACAGAGTGTCTCTACCGTTCTCTCTGCCGACCTCCTCACCCTTTCACTCCATCATCCTCCTGCAATGTTCTCTCCACCGTCCTCCTCCATAATTGTCTATGTCTTCCTACACAACTGTTCTCTCCATCGTCCTTTACCATTTTCAACGCCATTCTTCTCCACTATTCTGTCGGCCCTACATTATTATCTTTAATATTTTCCACCGTTCTATCCACCGCCCTCCTCCACTCTCCTCTCTCCTCTCTCCACTTTCCACCATCATTCTCGCTACTATTTTCCTTTACCATTACCTCCACTGCCTTATTTCATCATTCTCTTCCATCATCTTTTTCAGGTGCGTTTCTACCATCTCCTCCTACTTCCATCTGCAACGCCTTTGAACAAACTATTTCACAATCTTCTTCCCCCTATTTCTCCATATATCTCTTCCTCTGTCCTTCTTCATGGTTCTTGCCACGATTCTCCTTCACCTTTCTTCTAACCAATTCCCTTCACCACCTCTAGCATTCCCTTCCACCGTTCTTCATCGTTCATTTTGACAATTCTCTTTCACATCCGCCCCCACCATCCCTCTCTACCTTCCTCCTCGCCCTTCCTCCTCTACCGTCCTCCTCCAACGCTCTCGAGACTCTTCCTCTGTCTATTATATTTTGAACCGTTCTCTTTCGTTTGTTTCATTGGCCTACCTTTGTCTCGTCA